>BQNB010018315.1:19273-68483 GCA_026074375.1 Tanacetum coccineum
AAACGTACCCTTAGAGGTCGTTCTTTGTATCTTGTGTGATGTGTATTATGACGTCACGCCCCCGGACATGTGTTTCCGACTAGGCCCCATTTGGGGGTGTGACAAATTGGTATTAGAGCCAAGGTTATAGAGAACCAGGTAGTATATATAGGTCTGGTCTATAACCAGTATGTGATCCTACATGTTTACTTGCTTACGTATATAATTACTATCGATAAGAAAACGAGTATTAAGTATAATACATTTCCATAATTATATTATGTTTATTTTACCTTACGTAGATTTTCTCATTGGTTTTATATAAAAGTTATTTATATAAATAATAGATCTTTCCCCCAAGACATTGTGAGTTGCACAATGGTCTCTAAACGTTTCTCAAGACATCATGAATGATACGATGGTCATTAAAACTTCTTCATAAATTTACAATATACTATTTTACATAACATTGAAACTTGTCACAGTCTTTCGACCCTACGTTATCTTACCGTCCAAACCCGAATGCGAGTTGAGCACCCGTCCCATACTTTTGTTTCTCCTACGTCGTCTCATACCGTCATCTAGAAACATGCCGATTAAGTTGAACATGACTTTAACCCGTTACCTCGTAACATTCCACTTTTGGAAACGCGACTTTTAGAACCGGACTTATTTTATTTTTCTTTTATTTATTTTGATTTGAAGAGAATGACGGCAACAAGACAAGGAACGAGTTCCGCAAGGATCAAGTGTATTATAACCCAACGAATTGCTAATGCTATTAAAGCTATTGCTGTTTATAAGGCAACCCCGTGTGGCTCATGATGTACGTTAGAAAGTCAAGGTGGCAAGGAATGCCAACAACAAGATAAACGACAAAAGGTCGCTAGAGCTTACACTGCTAGACCAAATAACAAAATTGGATATGTAGAAAAGTTACCCTTCTACAACGAACGTAAGTTATGCCTCACTGAACCGTGCACTGTGGAGTGCAATAACTACAAGAGAGTTAGCCATACGAGTAGAGATTGTAGGAAACCCGTTTTAATAACAAATTAGAAACCTGAAATACCTATTATAAGTGTGGAAAATCAGGACATTACAAGAGTGATTGTCAAAATCCAAACCGTGCGAACCGTATTTAGAAAGTAAAAGCTCGCGAGAACTCCAAGGTTATCAAAGATGATGTTGATACTTAAAGAGAGATTTCCTAATTATGCCTAGTATGAACTAAAGTAGACTTGGACCATAAACCCCAAGAGAGTTTTCACTGAGTACTAAATGAGTACTTCCTATAAAGTATTTCGTGTATTGAGTGGCTGTTCTAAACCCTCTATTCATGTTTGTGTCATGGCATTTCTTAGTTACACTTCCAAATCTCCAAATAATTTATGTAATAATACATCCTTTAAATATATAAACCGTCTAACAACCCATTTCCACTCTTATTTTATAAACAGCTTTACTGTTATTATACTAATTGATGTTCTACTATTAACTATTTTAGTGTCGTTTATAAAACTAATTGTAGTTATCCTATGAACTATTTCAGTGTCGTCCTTATAAACATAAGCAGTTGTTCAGCGTTATACACTATTTACCCCCGCACTTACCAAACCGTTTAGCTGATAGCTTCCTATTTATTTCAACACCTTATAAACCATTTCACTATCATTTATAAACATTCTTAGCGTCACCTCGTCATAAACTATTTTAAGACATTTATAAACTACTTTATCATCATCTGCGAACATTTGGGGGCTGACAGCGTATAACCATTTTTACTAACCATTCTATAAAAGCCATATTGATTCACCATCTTATAAAACTGTTACGTCGTCACCCAATAAACCTATTTTGGCTATCATAATCATAAGCGCTCCTACTAGCGACCTTTCAAAAACATTTTGCTATTATCTTATAAACCATTCCGCTAGTATTTTATATAAACCATTTTCCTGCCATCCTATAAACCATTTTGTGGGAATCTTATAAACTACTTCATTAACATAAACTGTTTCACCGTTGTTTTATAAACTTTTCTAGTGCCATCTCATAACTACTTTCACAATCACTTTTCCCCCCCCAAAAACCCCAAACTTCTTTATCTTTTTAAACCATTTTTGTCGTCGTTCATAAACTCCTTTTAAACTCTGTTTGCCACTAATAGATAAGGAGCCCATTTTCTAACACCTTTTAAACTATTTTGATATCAAAATCTATAAACCGTTTGTCACTCTATAATTATCCTACCGTTACCTTATAGCTTATCCTGGCTATCATATTAATGAACTAATTTGGTTTTTTTTCTATTCTTATAACCTATAGTGCAGTTATTTATAAAAATCATTTGCTAACCCCTATTATACAACTACAACTTTGCAGTCATTTGTACAAACCCGTTTCATTGTCACCTCATGAATTAATTCTTTGTCGTTTTTAAAAAACTATGTTTCGCTGTCAAATTATAAACATGACGTTGTCATCTATGACCTACTTCGTGGCATCTATAAAAACTATTACTTGTCACTTATAAATTTTTTTGGGTTGTCCAACTCGTAAACTATTTGATACCATATTATGAAGCCCCTTACTATTACGTTATAAACTGTCAAGTGACTTTCTCGTAAACTATTTTGATATCACCTCTTGAGCTATTTTACGTTACTTTACAAAATGTTCTGTGTCGCTATATAAACTATCTTGTCTTTGTTTTTACGAACTGTTTCGCTATCTTATAAACCATATTGTTATATGCCAGTAACTTTGAGAACATAACACAAGTTTTGACAAATGAACATTTGCATCGATAGTCATAATTACACATATGTGATCACCTATGTATAATTCAGGAAGGACCATGCTATGCTGGGAGTATCACACCATAAAATTTTGTCAATTTACCATACTTTCCATTTTTATTTTCTTTCTTTTCTCTACATTGTCAACGGGATTATATCGAACTCGTAACTTTATAATATTTTTTTGCGTGCGTAATTCGTGACCGTGTCGGTCCACGTGTATTCCGTATTCATATTCCGTTAAGCGTCATACTAAAAAAAAAAAAGCAATTTTTTCTCAAACCTTAGCATATAGAAACACCATACCCTTAGCCGAGAGACCGAATCCTACACCTCGTAGTCATGATAATTATGGATTGTAAGAACTTAGAACGTAACAGACTTATCACTCTAATTGGATTATAACCAAGAGAACAGGAGATTTCCTTCAATATACTTACCTTTTCGTGAGTTAAAATCACGTAAATTATTGAGATTCATGTACCGACAAAACTTTTGATGGACCCTGTAGTTTAAAGCAAAGACGTAAATATGCAAGTGCATGGAACCTAGTTGATAGAAGCCTCACCTCCGCTGAGTTTAGCTCTTTAAGTGGCATCGTCCCATCTACCGTAGACACTAAATACCCTGTTGAGTTAGCCGACGGAAAGAATCTAGACGTTGGTACTATCATTTGAGATTGTGTGATACGAGTTTTCGAATCATCTATTCCAGATAGACTTAATACCCATAGAACCTGGTAGTTTTTTGGACAGGTATGTAAAAAAGTTTTTTAGTCGGGGTCGTTTTTTTTGAACTCAATTTTTTTGTTGGAAAGGGGTAAGGGGTAAGAACGATGGGGTAACGTTTGGTTATACAAAGGGGGGGGCAAGAAAGGTCAAGGTGCCTAGGCTGCCTTATTAACAGATTCAGCCTTGAGGGTCACTTATCATATGGGAATAAAAAAATTTAAGGACAAGACGGTAGGGATACGGTTTATAACATGGTTTTTTGCAGAGAGCGGAATGATTTTATTTTGTGATTGGGATTTACGCGCCGAATCATAAAAAAAAAACCCCAATCTTTAAAAATTATAATGCTGCTTCTCACTGAAATATTAGGTATATTCTCTAAAAAACATGATGAAAAAAAAAGAAACTATTAAAAAGATAGAAAAGACCGCCCCTGAGAAAGTTTGGAGCTAGGAAAATATACCATAGACCCAACAAAAGAACAAGATACCAAATCTTACATCCTGTTTAGGAAAATTCTTGAACCAACTCCAAACCCGCAGTTGAACGGATGTGCAAAAACTGGAAAAGACCTAAAATGGCGACTAAAAGAACAAAATATTAAAATAACATAAAAACAAGTTTAAACGATAACAAAATTAATGTGTCTAATATCTATTAATGAACGCCCCGTTTAATTTTAAAATAATTAAACAAAAGAGTATCTGATAAAAAATTAAAACACTTTTTACAAAAAAACAGAAGTTAAATTAAAAATAAATCGTATTTTAATTGTATCTCGTTCTTTTTAATTCGGTTTTTAGTGATTCCTATGTCCACGTCTTCGTAATTAAAAGCTCTATTCAGGAAAATTATTTCCCAACAGTATACTATTGTGATCAGTAACCTACTTTTATAAAAATATTTTTTAACTTAAACTTGTAAATAACATATCACCATCATTTTAAATCCGTTTTTCGAGTTTCTTACGTCCTTGGATTCCTTATGAAGAGCACTATAATTATAAAATATTTATTTTAATATCTCAGATCTGTTACAGTAAGTATTTATATAAAAACACTTTTATACGTTTAATCATTGTAAACTTAAAAATGTCATATCTCCTTCGTTATTGCTCGGTTTTTCAAGTTTCTTATATGCTTACGATCCTTGTGATAAGTAATAATTGAATCAAATATAAAATACATATGTCATTTGACGAAATTAAAAAGTAGGTACCAAAACACTTTACATGTTTTTGTTTTATAAAACAAGTTTTATACTTCCATTTATTAAGAGCTTTTGTACAATTCTTTTACCAAGTTTTCTACCATATATCTTACATATATTAAGTCCTCTAAAAGTCCATAACACTTGTCCAATTGAAATCCATGTCCTCGTGATCTTTTTATACATAAACTTGTAATTAACTTTCAATACAAAATAATTCACAAACTAAACTCATAAATCAACTAGTACTTATATTAAGTATGTACTTCCATTTCATGTATCATTTCATCATTATACTTATAAAATTTGAACCTATATATGCCTTGCAATATTTCAAAAATCATAAAAATACATCTAGGTGGTGTTTAACATATATAACAAGCATGTACATACTATTAAATGAATGAATAGAAATGTAAAACTTCAAATAGACCTTATAGAAGAGATGTGGAATAATAAACACAAGCCTACACTTAAGCTTACACCTTAGAAATCCAACCCAAGATTAAAACCCTACTAAGAAACCCTAAATATCTTCTTGCTTCAACCCTTGATTAATCACAAACCCAAGCTTCCAATACCCTTGTATCACCTTAGATATACTTAGAATGAATGCTTGTATGCTTGGAATACCTTAGAACCAAAAGCTAGATGAAACCCTAGTTTTATTAATGTATGCCGTGGGTTTTGGCTTATAAAATGGAGAGTATAATTTATTTTTCTTGTAAGGGAAGAGTGTATGACTAGATTACTTATGACTTACTACTTATAGCATCTTGGGAAGTCCTAATACTACCTTAAATCAAACCATGGGGTGTTAGTGGTTTCAAGTACAAATGCAAAGAGATCTCCTCTTACCAAGACCCATACACGGCTGGAAATGGTGGGGAAGTACTCTTGATAAGCCAATTTCTAGTAATGTGGGATTTAGGGTACATAAGTGTAAGATTACAACTTGTAATGAAAGACTTAGTGGGGAGTTTTGGGTTTTATTTTGTGTAGGTTTCTTAGATCTGGTTCTATTAGTTTATAGATAAGGAAATGAGTTAATTTTTGTGTATTAGGTATGAAAGTGGGTATTGGTTTGAGTGTAGATGGGTATTGGTTCTTCCGGGTATGCCTAAATGTAATTTATTGTGAAACGTAAGCGTTTTACGTAACCAATAAAAATAAAATGGGAAAAGTTATAAATTATACTCTTAATAATCATATAACACTTTCTAGATGTAAACTTTAACTTGTTTGGTGTTCGTTTACGTTGAACGTTGACTTTGTTTCAACCGTTTGACTTCTTGATCCATGATCTTCATGGGTTCCTCCACAAAACAGAGCTTGTCATCAACATGGAGTCCTTCCAACGGAACGGCTAATGGTTCGTCGGAATAACATTTCTTCATGTTGGATACATGAAATGTATTGTGAACCCTGCTCACCTCTTGAGGAAGCTCAAGCTTATAAGCAACGGATCCAACCTTTTCTAGCACCTTAAAGGGTCTAACATATCTAGGGTTTAACTTCCCCCGTTTGCCAAAACGTACTACCCCTTTCCAAGGTTAAACTTTAAGCATAACTTTATCCCCAACTTGGAACTCCATCGGCTTACGCTTTAAGTCGGCATAACTCTTTTGTCGGTCATGAGCGGCTTGCATTCTTTGCTTGATCTGAATAACCTTCTCAGTTGTCTCTTGGACCGTTTATAAACCAGTGAGTTAAACTTGTCCGACCTCGGCCCAACAAACAGGTGAACGACACTTTCGACCGTAAAGTACCTCGAAAGGTGCAGCCTTGATGCTAGCGTGATAACTGTTGTTGTAAGAAAACTCAACTAGTGGAAAATGTCTAACCCAACCATTTCCAAAGTCGATCACACAAGCACGTAGCATATCCTCGAGAGTTTGGATAGTTCTCTCGCTTTTTCCATCAGTCTGCGGATGGTACGCAGTACTCATATCCAAGTTAGTACCCAAAGCCTTCTGAAGTGACCTCCAGAAATTTGATGCGAATCTAGGGTCACGATCACAAAGATTAAGACAGGTATTCCCTTCCAGTATTGCCATAATTTACATCATTGCCTTGTGACTACCTCCTTCATGTATATTCTCGCCAATTTCTCCATGGAATCAGTTTTTCTTATTGGTGTAAAGATCTCCGACTTAGTAAGTTGGTCAAAAATCACCCAAATGGTGTCATACCCTTACGACGACTTAGGAAGCTTTGTGACAAAATCCATAGTGATATTATCCCACTTCCATTAGGGTATCTCGGGTTGCACTAACAAACCCAATGGCCTTTGGTGTTCAGCTTTGACTCTAGCACACGTCGAACATTTGCTAACATAGGTGCCAATGTCGGCCTTCATATTGGGCCACCAATATAGCTTTTTCATGTCCTGGTACATCTTGTTAGAACCCGGATGGATGGAGTATTTTGATTTGTGGGACTCGTACATGATCACTGTCCTCAAGTCACCATAACATAGCAACCAACTCTGCCGTTTAAGCATAAGGTTCCGTCAGCGCGGGGTTCCAACTTTTCCTTCGGTATATCCTTCCTGATCATACCACCTACATCTTCATTCTTGAGATTCTCTAGTTTCTGTGCTTCGGTCTGGCATTCAAGATCTGTTTGGGAAGGTCCAAACCAATAGTCATCACTAAGGCTCAGACTCTTAATGGTTTAATTCGCTCTTTCTTGCTCAAAGCATCAGCAACAACATTTGCTTTCCCCAGGTGATAACGAATCTCATAATCGTAATCACAAAGCAGCTCTAACCAACGACGTTTGCCTCATATCAACTCCTTAGTCAAGTATGTGTTATATAACTCTTATGATCTGTGGACACCGTACACTTGGTTCCATACAAGTAGTGCCTCTAAATCTTTAGAGAAAACACCACTGCACCAAGTTCCAAATCATGGGTAGTATAATTTTTCTCGTGAATCTTCAGCTGTCGTGATGCATAAGCAATCACCTTCTCGTTTACATCAATACTGAACCAATCCTTTATGTGACGCATCGCAAGTAAACAATAAAGTTCTCATCCCTGATGGAGGGCTAAGATAGGGCCTCTACATAACCTTATTCTTTATGTTTGAAAAAGCAGCATCTGCTTGTCACCCCATTCAAAGGCGACCTTACTTTTGAGTGAGTTTGGTATTTGGCTTAGCGATTTTTTGAAATCCTCAGTGAATCTCGGTAGTAATCGGACAAGACCTAAAAATTGACTAATCTCCCATTGTGAGTCCATAGGAGGATAGCCCAATCTTTATGAATCGATCTTGCGGGATCCACGTGAATGCCTTGACTATCAATCAAGTGGCCGAGAAATTGTACCTTAGGAATCAAAAATTCACATTTAGAGAATTTAGCGTACAACTCCTCCTTCTTGAGCAATTCCAGAATTGCCTTAAGATGCTCTTCATGCTCCTTCTTGTTCCGATGATAAATTAGTATATTCGACGATAAAGACAATACAAACCTACCCAGCATGTGTTTTTGCACACTCTTTTCATGAGGTCCATGAATACTGCAGGTGCATTTGTCAAAACCAAATGGCATCATTTGGAACTCGTAATGACCATATCGAGTTCTAAATGCCGTCTTTGGAATATCCGTCTTCTCGTACTCTAAGCTGATAATAACCCGATCGTAAGTCTATCTTTGAATAAACACTAGAACCTTGTAGTTGATCAAATAAATCATCAATCCTTGGGAGAGGATAACGATTCTTCACCGTCAGCTTATTCAATTCCCGGTAGTCAATGCACATCCAAAATGATCCGTCCTTCTTTTTAACAAACAAGACCGGAGCTCCCTAAGGTGAGGAACTGGGTTATATAAACCCTTTGTCGATAGTTTCTTAGCAGTTTCCGACAACTCTTTCATTTCGAAAGGAGCTAATCGATAGGGTGCTCGTGCTACAATGCAGCACCGGGCATCAAATCGATTTGGAATTCTACTTGTCGAGTCGGTGAAAGACCCGAACAAGATTCAAGAAAATACTTTAAGAAATCCGAACGATTGGTACGTCCTCATGTCGCTTTTCCCCCGACTTGTCTTCAGTCTCCTTCGTAGTAACATGTGCCAAAAAGACATTATGTCCTTTCAATAAATATTTATGAGTTTTGGTGCACGAAATGATGTTCAAACGAGTCTCGTTTCCCTGATTACTTCCGTCACCATGAACAATTAAGGTTTCATTTCCCCAGGGAATACGAACGATCTTCTTGGCACAATCAATGACAACATGGTACTTTGACAACCAATCCATACTGATTATGACGTCGAAGTTACCAAGTTATGCGGGCATTAAGTTGATGTTGAATGGATGGTTAAAAGAATTTTTAATGTACAACCCCGGATGATAGTGTTTATCCTAATTATTTTCCCGTCGGCTAGTTTCAACCTCGTAATAATGGTCTAATGTAGTTGGTGTGATATCCATTAGGGAGACTAAATGTGATTAGATACAAAAACCTCTATGGGCACCCAGACACATCAAATAAGATAGAATCATAAGCGGGTCGTTTAGAAGGAACATACCCGTACCGGACGTTAGAGTCGGGTTTGTCCCGTATTGCCCCACCCCACTAAACCATGGCTGTGCTATTCCATCTTCCTAACGTTGATTACCCGGTTTTCCATTCTTCAACTTCGGGCAGTCTTTCTTGAAGTGCCCCTGAACACCACACTCATAACAAGTGACAGCATTCTGAGTTGTCTTGAAGTTCCCACGATTGTTATTATTACCATTGGGACCAGAACTCCTATAGTCACGAGCCAGATGGCCGATCTTCTTGCACTTATTACACCTGGGAGCACATGGTCCTTTGTGGTGATAGTTGCATTTTTTTACACAAGGGCAATGATCCCGTGTACTCCCTCTTTTCACCAAGGCCCAGCAGTGTAAGCCCTCCTAGTGTTCTGTCTCTTGTTTTGTTATTGGTGCCCCTGATTGTTTCCAGCATTAAACTCCAACTTCCTCTTCTGCTCAGCTTGCCTTTCAGTAATAGTAGGGACTTTTTTATCCATCTAGATCATTGGCAAACTTAATTGATTTCTCCATCATCTTGGGTTGATATGACATTACATTTCCCCGAATCATATCAGGAAGTCCACCAACATATTTCTCAACTTCCTCCAATTCCTCGTGGAACATCCTTCCACACATTAATGCAAGCTCTTGAAAACGCAGAGTGTAACTTGCGACAAAAAATCCCCCCCCTAAGTAAAAAAAAAAAACCTTTTACTTTTAGGTTCCAGAGCTCAATTTCTAACTTCTTGATTTCACCCCTTGGGCAGTATTTGACTGTCATCATCTTCTTTAGTGCCTTCCAGTCCATAGCATAAGCAACATCTTGAGTGACAGTCTTCATGTGGGAGTTCTACCATGTTAGAGCATTTCCAAGGAAAGTGCATGTAGCAAACTTAACTTGGTTCTCTACAGCACAGTTGATGATATGGAACACTGATTCCATCTTCTCAAACCATTGTGATAGCACAACCACTCCTTCGGTACCCTTAAAAGTAAGGGGCTTGCAAAATCAGGAAAAAAAAAAAAAAAATACCTTGAACGTACACCTCTACAAGAGTGCGTACAGTTCCTCTAATTCCAGTGTCAGAATTGTGGCTTCCGTCGCCATAACCATTAGTGCTATTTCAAAGAGTTTCATGGTTAGCAAGTGCCGCAGACACTCTTGCTTCGATTAGTTGCTCAACAGCAACAGCTGTCATAGGGGCAGCAGTAGCAGCAGCAGCCCTTGCAGTAGCAGCAAAGGTTCTTCTTGGCGGCATATTGTTCTAAATCAAAACAATATAAAACACGTGAGTTTTCATAAACATCACAACATGAACATGTGTACAAACATATACATTAACAAATCCCCAATCACACAGTGATTGCAGTAACATGACTGGGATCACAACACATAACAGAATTGAGATTGAACATAACAAATACAAACCTAATATATAAACAAGATCATATCACCAAGTGTTAATATAACATGATATGATATATAGGTTGGGTTGTGGGAGATGAGTAAGAAAATTTGTAAGGGTATGGGCTGGGATCACAAATACATAACTTAATTAGATCGCCATGACATAATATAACACATCATATATAACTTGGAAAACATACATGATATGTCTGAAACAAAGAAATGGAAAAATTACAAATCCTACTACCCGTGCTAGCTGGGTATAAAACCCTAATACTTAGCCGCTAACAAATAATATAGATACGAATATGACATTGAAAATGTAAACCGTAGCAGAATAACCAGCGGCCGCTTGGGGATCATCTGCATGATCTATCTCTAGCCTGAAGTGCCTAAATCTGCCTAGACCGCTAACCACTATCCCTGTAGCAATGAAACCTGTGCAATAAAATGTGCCGGTCAATGACTCTAGTGAAGCGATCAACGGTAATCCTGCTACTGGGTGTGAGTCCATAGCCTGCAGCTCAAGTGAAAACGCTGAAACCTCAATCCCACTGAATATGTCCCAAGCCTCTCAGAAACTAGAGCCCGAGAGCCGTTAGCCCCGCCATCCTGATCCAACAGTCATGCAGTCCATGGTGGAACTGACCATCCTCAATCAATATGTCAACTCTCTAAGATAGCTGAGTTTGTATGTCCTGGCCATCCGCGATCACAGCATAAATATCCTGAGTGTCATGCCCTTCAAACCGCAGCAAGCTCGTTACTCTAGCATTGACCCCTCGAAGGGGGTCATCGTGCTAAAGACATAGTAATAATATCTCCTCAACAACCTCTGCCGGGTCTACCTAAACATCCCTAATACCATAGCTGACCTCCTCGGCTCTCTGACGTCTAATCCTCGACATTCCATAGGTCTGCCTGATAAACCTATATCTGCACCAATGCCTCTCAGTAGGTACTATGAGCAGCATTCACACTCTCCCTCACCTCAATCCTCGATGTGGGAGTGTCAACATAACCTCATTATCCCCATGGGTGGTGGTATGGAGATAAGGCTGGTAGTGTGTGGTAGTAGAGATAGATGGTAACAGTAATGAAGTGGGTACAGGTGGTGGTACAGTAGAGATGACGTGGAGGTGGTATTTGGTGGTGAGGGAATCTGAGGTAGTGGATATGACCAAGGTGAAAGTGGAGATGGTGGTGGAATAGGTAAGGAAAGAAGTCTCTTGACCTCCGCCTCTGATGGCAACAGTATAGGTGTTTGGGGTCTGACAGACATCCTGGCCATGTGCCGTCTAGGTGATGGTACAGGTGTAGGTGCATCCTCGTTAGTCTCAAATGCCTCTGTGTCCTCAGCTGAGGGAACAGGGTCGACACAAAACGGGTAAAGCAGAAGAGTCAGCTGGAGCTAGGTGCTCTTCCTCCTCGTCATCATCCTCATCCTCAAAAGGCTCCTCATCCTCATCATCAGTATCATCATCATCATCATCATCGGAGGGCTCATCCTCACCATCTCATCCATCAGAAGGATAGTCAGCATGATCCTCCTCGGGGTCCTCCTCCGAATCCTCATTCCCAGTCGGAAGTCACCACATAGCCTGGTGACAAGGTAATAGGTGAGGCATCATAGTAGTGGCTGGTCCTCCCAAGGTGCTTTCATCATTAGATGGCACTAATACTTGGGGTAAACTCAGGCTCGATGTACGTAATGGTACCTCGATAGTGAAGGGTGGGATGCTCAGGACTGGCACGTCATCGGGAACGGTGGGTGCTCAGGTCCAGGCACATAGTCCGGAGATGGCGGCTAACCGGTTGCATAGGGATTCCATCGACTCCGTTATTACATGGCCTCCCCTCCCCTCGTGGAGAAGGGTCTCAAATCAAACAGCTCCTCATCAGCTCCCCAGAAGACTCTCACTGGCTCAGAATCAGTGTAGACGGATGTGTAGGTGACTGTGAATAAAGAAGACATGACAGAATCTGTAACACTCAAACATAGTTTACATTAGTACATATATAAGACCCATAATAATTATGCCCCTTAATAAATATAAACACGTATGTGAACCATGCCAGGCATTTCTAGTATAGCACAACTAATGCAACAAGTAATTATAAGTGATTGTCCCTATTAAAACCCTCTTTGTATAATGCAATGTTTGAAAATGGTTATAGTCCAAGTAAAAACATTTGACCTGGTTCTCTATAACCTTGGCTCTGATACCAATCTGTAACACCCCCAAATTGGGTCGCAGCGGAATAATGAGTCCGGGAGCGTTACTTCATAGATCAATAGCACAAGATATGAGAACGACCTCTAAAAGAGTCGTTTAAAATACGATACATTGGATTTATTGAAATTGTTTAATACAAAGCGCAACGGCTTAAATTGTTCAACATTTGATAACAAAGATTTTAGATCATAACAATTATCCCAAGATGTAATGACTCCAAATCTTTAATGCATGACTCCCCAAAAGACTATCCCCAATGTATCCTTAGCACCTCGTGCCTCATTGACCTGAGAAAACATGCTTTAAAACGTCAACATAAAGTTGGTGAATTCATAGGTTTATGTAAATATAATGTAGGACCGCAAGATTTCTAAGTGTATGATAATGCAACAGATGCAAACATCACAAAGTGTAATTACGTTTCCCTAAGCTCATGACACTGAAGCTTGACATGTATGAATTGCAATATAAATTGCCAACATTGCCCTTGATGGGGATGTTCTAAACCGCAACATCCCAAATCTGACATGGTATACATACGTTGTCCGGCAAACCGGCAAAGTGAGTGCTACTCACCCCGAACATGGAATGTTCTCCCAATCCCAATAGATCATTATATACATTCATGGCTCACACAAAGTAATTGACAGTTCATGATAATGGGCATAGTGGGTTATCGCTACTTAGGCAAACACGTAATCATATAAAATGTACATCTTGCAATCTGAAAGAAATTTGTAAAACAATGCATGTTTCTCACCCTAAAAGTTGTAAATCATTGATATAGTAAAACATGGGGCTATGAACTCACCTTAGTGAATAGTGTTGATAATATAAATCAAGTGAGTGAGTCGACAAGCGAAATCCGAACGCAACCTAATTAAATATAGGTCGTATGAGTACAATGTACTTAATGTACTACATCACAAGTTATATAGTTACACCACCACCTAATAGTCTTTGTTTAGTTTTAAATGTCAAAACAATGTTTAAACCGTACTTTATTGAATAAAGGTGTTTGTATTTGTATCCGTAAAATAAAGTGTGGTTTTCGTCTCACAATTGATTGTTTGTTAATAATACATGTTTTAATATTATTATTGATTATATAATGATACTGATATAATTGGTTTAATTGTTTTTATAAAATATTGCACAAAATAAAAAAATAGTGCATACGGTTTTAATAAACTTATATCATTAATCGATTGAAACTTCATTTTTTCACGTTATTTATATCTCATGGCTCCGTATTAAAGAAAGAATATCAAAATTTTATAATAATTATATATTTATGCCCTGATGAACAGTAGTTTTAATTTGTTTTTATAAAATTATATAGAATCTCTAATTTTATATAATTAAATCGTTGTAAACCTTCATCCAAAAGTCATAATTTTTACTCATATTAATCATCTATACGTTTCCTTGTTCTTTAAATGTATGTGATTCGTATTTGAAAAGTCTAATCAAATTTTTTTATTTATAAATGGTAGGGTACTATATGAATCTGTAACAGTAGTGAAAGTTTATAAAAATACTTTTTATAACTTTAATTATTGAAATCGTATTTTAATTGTATCTCGTTCGTTTTAATTCGGTTTTTAGTGATTCCTATGTCCACGTCTTCGTAATTAAAAGCTCTATTTAATAAAATTACTCCCCAACAGGTTACTATCATGAACAGTAACATATGTTTATAAATTTACTTTTATAAAAATACTTTTTAACTTAAACTTGTAAATAACGTATTAACCATTCCATTTTAAATCCGTTTTTTCGAGTTTCTTACATGTTTGGATTCCTCATGAAAAGTACTATCTTTATAAAATATTCTCCCTTAGTATTAAGCAGATCTGAAACATTAATAATTTTATATAAAATAACTTATAAAAATACGTTGATAAATTTTAATATTGAAATTAAAAAGTCATATCTCCTCGTTATTGCTGCTACGGATTTTTCAAGTTTCTTATATGCTTACTATCCTTGTGATAAGTACTAATTAAATAAAATATAAAATATATATGTTTATACACGAATTCAAATAGTAGGTAAGTAAGTTTGTACATAATTAGTTTTATACACTTGTTTTATATAGTTTTTACTTTATTAAACCATTACAAGTCCTCTAACTTATTAAATAGCATAACTTGATATATCTTAAGTCCTCTATAATATGTCTACCAATATAAGTTCATATTGTCCATGGAAATTGTCCAACATACTTATTTCTTTAACTAAACTTTATAAGTAAATAAATAACCATAACTTGACAAATAATTATATAAACTTTCCATTGCTTGTAAACCCTTGTTTTAAACATATTAACATATTTAAAACATCATTTTAATCATAAAGAAACTGAGTTCGTATATGTATGTACATGGTTTTTGTTTTATAAACTTCATAAAGTAAACCTAGGTGGTGATAAATATATATCAAGTATGTAAACATGTAAATGAATAATGAAGATGTTAAAACTTAAATTGAGAAAATGGACTAGAGATGAATTAGTAGGATGATGAACACAAGATTTATACTTACGCTAATACCTTAGAAATTCAAACCCAGATTAAAACCCTAATAAGAAACCCACACATTATTTTCTTGCTTCAAACCCTTGATTAATCACAAACCCTAGCTTCCAAACCAACCCCAATCCACCTTAGATATGAATAATAATAAGTCTTGAACACTTGTAATACTTTGTAAAATGAAAACTTATGGAAACCCTAGCTACAAAATGTGAGCCGTGGGTTTGTATGGTTTTTGAGAGAGTTGGAGTGATTTAATTTGCTTGCATGAAGTGTGTGTGTGTTATAATAAACCTAGGACTTACTTAATATAACAAGAGTTAGTATCTACTACCTTAAACTAACTAAGGTTAGTAGGATTGGTTAAGGGTATAATTGTAAAAGACTTCTCCTCTTACCAAAGTAAATGGACGCCTAAGATGTGATCTAGGGTACATTTGATGTGCCAATCTTTAGAAACTTGTGACAAGAGTACTAGTTGGTGGGGTTTTTGGAAGTATACATGTGGTTTCTTGAATCTAAATGACTTATCAATTGTAGGTGTGAATAAATCCGGCCATAGTGGTTTATTAAGTGATAAAATGATTAAATTTTGTGTAGTGGGTATTGATTTGTTTGATTAGTTAACCCTTTTTTATATAAATAAATATATAATACTTATAAATATATAATAAGGATAATTATCAAGAAAATCAATGAAACCGGAAGTAGTATAGAATATTCCTGGGTCGTTTATCCCCAACGAAGAGTGAATTAGAAAGTCGAGAGTTGGATTGACATTTGATGATTGAATAGAACAAGATTTGGATTGGATTTCTAAATCTACGGGAAAAATAAAGCAATCTACACTAAAAACGAGAAAATTTACAAATTATACTAAAAAATAAAACTGGAAATGCAAACATCGACACAAAGCCTAAAAACCTAATATCAAAATTAAGCCTAAATTGATTTTTCACTTTTAAATGGACTTAAATTGACTACAAAAGGAAGTTTACAAATAAAAAATAGAACTGAAAACGAGCTAAATTTGAGCTCAAAATACTTAAAAAAAACGGAGCACGGGGAACAAATCCCGCTCTTTAAAAAACGAAATTTTTCAAAAATGACCTTATGAAAGTTTTTCTATTTTTCCTAAGTGTAAGATGACAAAAGAAAATTTTTTAAAAAAGAAAAATATTTTTTTGATTTTTATTTAATTTTTAATAATTAAAAAACAGATTTAAAAGAAAATAAATGAAAAAAAATAGCAAACAAAGTTGGAAAAAATGATGAAAAAATACAGAAAAACTGGATTAAGGTGTACTGGTTCCTAATGAAAATAAAAGCTAGAAAATTGGGCTTATAAATAAGCTGTAATAAGCTGAAAACAGCTTATGGGCTTAATGGGCTAAAATGCCCTTATAAATAAAATTGTGCAACTCACTACCAGATGAGCTATTGTAGCACAGCGGTAGTGACTCAAAAAGACAAGCTAGTACCTATTTTTCTACAAGCTCTAGATAAAAAACTAAAAGGATGTCTACAAGCCTGCTTGTTACCCTCCATTCACTTGACAAAGTTCTAGATAAATAAAAGATCTACAAGCTCTAGCTTGTCAAAAAAGGCTAGTAACCATATTTTTGACCGAGAAAAATAAAAGAAGTCTACTAAAAATAAAAGAGCTTGTCAAGAAAAAAACATTTTTTTTATCTGTTTTAAAACTTACCAAACCCTTGCTCAAACAAGAGAAACTAACAAGAGTCTACAATCTTCTACTTGTCAAAAAGACAAGCAAGTAGGTCCCATAAGCCTTCCACAATTAGCTATCAATCCATTTTAAGCGAGGTACTTTTGAGGGAGGATTTTTTTGTGTTTTTCTTAACAGTTTATATATTGAGTCACTTTTTATGAAAATAGGCTATAAAAGGCTTTAGTGAAAGCTTATAAGATCTTTTGAACAACCTTTGAAGACAAGTAAACTTAAATAGATTAACTTCAAATTTTCATTAACTAAAAAACATTACAAGATTTAAAAGACAAAAAATGACTTAAAACTAAAACTAGATAAAAAAACTAAAAACTACTTGCCAAAATGGCTACAATGAGCTCCTATTTATACTAAAAAACGACTTAATAGCTGCTCTCGAATCGCTCAAAATCTTTGTCTTCTTCTAGGTTTGTGTTTCTTTGCTGATACAGAAACACAAGTGTTGTTCCTCTCTGTTTGTGTGAGAGTGAGCCCCAAGTTCATCCTAGCCATCAAATTGCCTTTGAGCCCAAGGTGAATGATCATAGCCCTTCTTTTTCATATCCAATGGGGTGAGGGAGGATTGCCATGGTGTCATTTGTCCCTTTGTGAGGTGGTGTGTGATTTTAATGATTTTTATGGGCTGGGGGTTAACAAAGGTCGAGAGAGGGGACAGGGAAGCATGTCAAAGTGGAGTTGTTTGGTTGGGCGTACAATGGTTTGTGATAACAGGGTGAAAGTTTTGGAAAAAAGGCACAAATGGTCCCTCAATTATATGTATGTTGTTGTTGCAAGAAAGGTCCTTGTGGTGTTATAACTTTGGGAGTTAGCCAGGTTTGGCCCCCAAGGGTTATAAGGGCTATTACATGCGTGGTCCTTTTGTTATATAACTTTAGGGGTTTGGCAGAAATGGCCCCCTAAAGTTATATATGGCATAATTACAACTTCAGTCCTTGTATCTTTTATCCTTGTTATACAACTTTAGGATTTTCAAATTTGGTCACTAAAGTTTATTTTCTTCGACTTTGATGATTTTCTTGGCTTTGAGTTTGTCGGGGTTGACTTTGACTTTTTCACGCTTTTCCATTCCGTGCTCGGTTTTGTCCGTTTTTCGGATATCCGTTTCCCGCACAATATAAGTGAAAACATACAAATACAATGTATTTTTTGCACGTTTTTGGTCATTTAAGTCCGATTTTAATGGTGAAAAGTATGTGTAATTAAACACAAACCAAGTATAAATATGGGTATTTGTTTGAGTATGAGATATGTATTGGTACTTCCGGGTATAGCTAAATGTATTTTATTGCGAAACGTAAACGTTTTACGTAACCAATAAAAATAAAATATGAAAAGTTGTAAATTATACTCTAAATAATTATATAACACTTGTTTGACGTAAACTTTTATTTGTTTGGTGTCCGTTTACGTTGAATGATGATTTTTATTTTACGCGATCTAACTATACGATAATAATTAAAAGTAAACGCGCAAAAGCCTAAAAATAAATAATGGAATAAATGAAGTCGGAAAATGACCTGAAAATGAGAAATGTTACATTATTTATATTACATATTATTTAATCGAAAATTTTCTATTTTAGGAAACTTTCTATCTTTAGAAAACTACTATTTTCGGAAAGTGATTATTTATAGTAAGTCTCGTTATTTATTTTATATTTATAATAGTATTTATTTATCTCTTCGAACCCTCGGCATTCAATGTGGTTATTAATTACTCGTATCGATATTATTTTTTGATTATTACAAAAGTTTCTATTTTTAGAATCTACCTCGCTCGTACCCATCGTTAAGTTTAAAATATCTTATGCTCAGTAATAATAGCGTTTACTTACTTTTATTATACCTGACAAGTTTAATATTAACCCGTTGACTTTCAAAATTCAACGCTAGACTTTGTTTGACTTTGACTTTTCATACACATTTATGTTATCAAATCTGACCCGCTCAAACGATCCGTCATATCACATTTTTTAATGATTCGGACAAAGAAGAGATTTTATGTAAAATGACATTCCGGACAACTTTTTAGTTTTAGCCGAGACCCAAAACTCAACTAAAAATGACCAAAATGCCCCTGCAAGTTTCTGCAGGAACTTTGACTATTTTAATAAAAACACAGACTTTGGCCTTAGGTTTTGACCCGTTATTACTCGATTTTAAAACTGACAAGCCTCGCGACAAAGTAAAACATCATTCTGAGCAACTTTCGTGCTTCGCCGGAAGGCCGAAACGGACTCGAAAGTGCTCAAAACGAGCATTTAAATTTCCTGACATACAACCATAATTATCTCCAATATGCTGAATTTACGCCAAAGAGATATATCTCAGTTTTAGCTCTAAGTTTCTTCATTATTAGGAGTTAGAAGTCCCGTTTTATATCAAAACGATCGTCTAAGAATGCTTTATCATATTTTAAAGTCCAAAATCAGATTTCATAAAATCTCGATTCTCGTTTACCGTGCTAAACTTTCTGCACAAAATGTACCTTTTGCAAATCACGCCAAAACTCATTTTTGACCAAAAAGCTCATCTAAAATATATCTAATATGACATATAATTTATACTAACACACCTCAATTCATTTAATAACATCAATTTAGTATCATGCAAGATCTAATCGATTTCATCACAGCATCAACATAATAATCATTCAATAAACAAAAATGAACGGACTTCGAACACCAAACCCAACCAAAACCGAACCAAATCAAACCAAACTTAAATCAACCCAATATGTCTTGGATTAATCTAGGCCTAACTAATCCAATAATAAGATCAAACCCAATTTAAATAAACCCACACCCTCTTTGGTGTTTGCTCGGTTCGAACCCACGACAAGAATATAAAGAATTACCTCTATATGAGTCATTTAAAATTTTGTTCATTTGATACATTGCGTAAAATAAGTTTTCAACCAAGTACAATCCATAGTTTCAACACAGAAGATAAATTGTGTCAAAAGGTAACCAAATGAACAAAGTAAAGCAAGAAATCTCCGTGAGACGCAACCACGATGGGTGACTCTAACCATGAGACTCCATGAAAGCTAGCCAAGAAAATTACTGACAAGAGAAATACATGCTTAAAACGTTAACAATAATGTTGGTGAGTTGACACGTTTATATAAACATAAGTATGAGTATGGACCATGATATGTCGTTGTGTGGTGTATATTTAAGTTTTAAATTTATATTTTGCCGACTTAACAAAAAACAACACTTTAACAGGCAGTGTACCCGGTCGGTGGTAGATTCGTGGTAAGTAGGGTGTCGAACACTTGAAGCGAGGTTAAATCTCTCAATTTATTTATATTTTGGTTATCTAATCTAAGTCAAACCTATTCTAATCCTATGTTAGTTCTAATCCTAATTCTAACAGGTAAAAGGGGGGTTTCAGCCTGAGAGACTGGCACGGGTTTGGTTGGTGACTACAATCAATTCAAGACACTTTAACCCACGCGAGCAATATTACAGAAGATAAAAGATCGGTCAAGCTTATGCTAGTAAACTTGTATTAGCCATCATTATCGATTTGATAGCTGGTTTGTTTATTCAGTGCAATGATTACTTATCTCAAAGAGGCATATCATTCTTAGACTTAGGCGAAACTTCTTCCTAAGACATAGACACATTAATTCTGTCACAATTAAAGCATCCCGAAAAAAGCATCCTTTTTTGCAGGAGTTAATCTATCTTAGGATTAAACCAAATGGTGTTCTTGTCAAACCTTAGCTCCATAGAGACCATTACCCACTTACTGCTTAATGGAAATTTATACTCTAGTAGTCCACGTGTCCAACTATCCAATGAAATTAGAATATTATTTGTTGAATTATCTAGATTCACCTACTAGTCAACATGTTCAATAAACTAAAGGCACTTTTCGTTAACTAGTTAAGCCAGCAAAGAAGCGTATCCTTAAATGATTTTAGAAGGAAAAAATATTTGTGATCCTATATTCTAGTATGTATAAATCATTTATGAGAGCTTATCCCGGCATCTAGATTACTTAGTCCATATCACTAGATCCAGTTGAATGATAGGTAGCATATTAAAAAGATTGTAAACTAGTATAACTTTTTATAAACATTATCAATCTTATCAACGATTTATTTAAAGATATCAGATATAACCAAAACCCAAACATTAGATCTTCATAATAATGGCTAATAACCCGAATGGTTTAGCGCTTTAATAACATCTATAATAATACAAGAGTAATTTGTTTTTTTTTAGATAAGGCAACTAACCGTGTTAACGAATGATACCAAAATGTACGATTACAAAAGTATAAGAAATTACACGTTAGCTTTCTATGGATTGGAAGCTTGCAAAGACCTTCTTTTTTCTTGATCTTTTTCTCCTTTGAAAATCAACTTTTGTGGTTTAGGTATCAAGAATATGATTTAGCACACTTAAAACTCGTTTTTGAGTTTTGTATTTATAGTCGTCTAGAGTCGGTTTGATACGGCGTATCCAATGTATTGGATACGGCGTATTGGAGTTTCTTAGAGTAGGGACCACGTTTGATATCTTCTAGAATATTTTATTCCCATATAGCTTGAATACGGCGTATTGCCTTTCCTGGATACGGCGTATTGGACTTGTTTCCTTTGTGGTCTTTGGTGAGTGCAGGCACGGATACGTCGTATCTTCCTTGATGGATACGGCGTATTGGTTGTCAGAATAGTAATCTTCAAAATATCTTCGTTTAAGCTCTAGAATGCGCGCCTTTTGCTAATATTCACCAAGTACTCTGTAATTACTGCAATTCTCAAATATAAACGATTAAGTAACAATTCTTTGCAATAATTATACAAAATGGGTTAATTACATGGGATAAATGATGCTATAAAATAGACGTTATTTGATGTCATCAGTTATCCCCCCACTTGAATACCTTACTTGTACTCAGTAGCACTTTTGAAGTTTATATAAATGTATCCTAAGGATATTTCCGGTTAAGCATTTATTTGATCTATTACAAGTACACAACAAACATCCCTCACGAAATAGGAAAATGAAACACTCAAATCACTCAATATCTATGTGGTAATAATGTAACTTATTCGCTCAATTGCTCGGTTTCGTGACGAGTATTTCTTTCATAAGCTTGCATGGTATACACATCTACAACCTCTAAAGCTAAGGTAGAACAAGTTTATAAGGTTAATATGGTTTTGAATGATAAGGCTTAGGGTTTGTTTACTCTAACTAATCTTTTTGATACAATATTCCCAAAGGAGAGCGGCACACAAAGACCACACATACACACCCGTAACGACGGGATAGACACATGTGACTGCTCACTCCCACCTCAAATAAACTAAAGAGTAAGAATAGTAGAGTAATATAGGGTATGGATCTTCTAACTTTCGCCAATAGTAATAAACCAACAAGGCAGCTGAGACATGCATACATGGCCGTAATGACGGAATAGACATGCACGCTCGATCACATCCTCATTCGCATAAAACCATGGTTAATGATTAGGAATGGAAAATAAACTGTTGTTAAATAAAAATTACAAAACAAATAGATTAAGTCTAAAATACAAGTTGCTAGACACTTTTTCCTGACCATTACCATGATAAAGACACAACTATTTACAACGTCTTGATCATAGATCAAAAACAACAACCTAAGTTGGCGTTCCCGTAACGGTCAACTTCCTAAACATCCCATACTTTACATACTTTACAAGGAAAGTGACGATATTTTCCACTTTATACAATACTCTACATCGTCGATTTGTATCAACGAATAATCGATCCTTCGTGTAATCCCTTCGGTAGTTACAAAACAATTATCTTCAAACTTTCCTTCTCTTTTTTGTTGTGATTTTTCTAATTTTTTCAATTTTTTTTCAATACTATACTACGAAACTCGGTGTAGTTTCACCATCTTCACGATCATAATAATTCCGGATAATTCCATCGATAATTCTTCATTCTTCGGAAGTACCATTAATTGCGATGGTAGTAAAAATACATGAGTTTTGACTATAATATACATTCCCATTTGCGATGTGCAATTTCTTCCAACCGTACCAAAATAGACACAAGACTCGGGAAATACAAACTTTACACTTTAAGCAACTAGCAATTGTAAAAGAAACTTAATCTAACAGGGTAGGCTAAGGTGTAAAGGTGTAACGAAACAAATAATTAGTGTAGTTTCTAAAGGATTGGCTCTACGGGTTGTTCTAGGGGTATCTTACTCTTAAAGTGAGAGTAAACAAATGGTTTATATGGGGGTTAACTAACTGGTGTAGTTAGTTATTAAGAAACATGTAAAGGCGATTTGGGTGAATTCCTAAAATTTACCAATTTAAACAAGTTACTCCATCTAAATCCATAGTACTTATCACCGAGGTCTCGAATAGATATACCAAGCCAAGTTCTAAAGTCTACAACATCACTGGCACACTCATATTTTGTGGAAATTGGGTAAACATTTAGAAATGGATAAGGTTAAATTCTCACAATATCTAACAAGGGTTATTATGTGCAGGTTATGTATCAAGTAATTTCACAAAAGTATGCTTGAATTTTTTTTAATTTAAGCATAATTTTAGCATTTTAGTGTGAAAATTAAGACAAGTAAACATTCTAATTCCACCCCCTTGAATTATACAACGTCCTCGTTGTATAGGTAAAACATTAAATACGAGAATTAAAAAGAATTAGAATGAGAAACTCCCTTAATATTTACGAGGTAGATTCTCCATGTTGACTTTAATTGAGCAAGAATATGTGTTGAACAACCCCCTTGAAGTTTCAAGACTCCAACACTTCAAGATCTCCAGATTTGTAAATTCTCCACCAATATTCGTCGATATTTCTTTCACGAGGTCCTGTATAAAACATAGGAAAAAACGTGTATTCCTATCTTGGTACCTACGGTTAATTTAAACTAAAATAAACAAAGTAAATACGGGTCAGTCTAGTGAATACGCCGTATCATGTGCATGAATACGCCGTATTTCCAGAACTGATAATAATGTTTTTAAAGTGCATAAAAAGTAAAGACTGATAACGTCCAGACAATCAATATGCCGTATGATATGGAGCGGATACGCCGTATTGATGTTTGGGAAGACAGACTCGATAAAATTAAATAACAATACGGGTTGTCTCCCGGGAAGCATTTTTGTTTACAGCAAAGTCTTTAAGTTAGACTTGTCTTCAGCTTCTCTTCACCATTCCATCTCATGCACGCTAATGTGCCCGCGTGTGAGCCATTTCACCGTCCTCGCATCTCAAATGTAATCGAGTCCTAAATTCAATACTCTTTTGTAGAATCCCTTAAGCTTTTGGTATGGATGCGAGATTCCATTCATCTTATCTTATTTACTTACCTTCAGTAATGGTGGAATCTTGTTGCATTGTTCATTAGTGTGGTGTTTAAACCTCGGATGTGATCGCACCATTTGGTAAGTTATTTCATCATTACCATTGTAAATGGTAATCATCCTTTCGAACCGTCTTGTTTTAATTCCAACTTCTCTCAAAAACAGTTCACCAAAAATAACATCGCCCATTCCTTTATCACGATAAGCACATTCATTAAAGCTCCTATAACATTATTCCCTTTGTACACCATCTTATCTTTCATTATAGAATTATGAAACTTTTTGGACATCACATTGACATACAATAACGGGAAAAAGTTAGCGTGCGTAAATTCAAATCCTATTATGCATGAAAACTTTAAGTTGTGAGAACAATCTATATGGATCTTCTTATCATAGTCGTAATAACTAGGGTAATCATCAATTCCAGCATCAAGTTCATCATCCCTAGTTCTAAATTGCTCAATTACCTCACCTTCCTCAATGGTGGGTATTAAATCATCACATTGATTTCTCCTAAGCTCAAATGGTTCATTTATATATTTTTATTTCTTTGGGTAAAGGGTTTTCCCGGTAAATTGTATTACACCAAAAAAGCATTTAAGTACAACGGATGTAGGTGAAGTCCTACATCTCAACCCGTTACATGGGCAACAATCATGCACATATACAGTGCAACAACCAATACCCTGCATAAGAATGACATGACATTCTTATGACTATCAATGAAGAAGTAACTTCTTCACGCAAATATAAACTAGGAATGATAAAAACATAAAAACATAAAAACATAACTTGTATACAAACTCGACTTCCTAGCTTATCTTCGTAACAATGAGAGACGAAATCCGCACCCCATTGACTTCCACAGAGCAAGTATGGAACCTACTCACTCATATAGCCAACAAATATCATCAAAATGACAATAATGTTGGCAATCATACGTAGTGATGTAGAAACATCACAATACATGTGTCAAGCAACCATGTTCCATAATGAAAATGGCTGCAAGCACAATAACAATCACACTTCTTTTACACGTCTTCATAAAATAAGAATCCATGTACTTGACATAAACCAAGAGTGTGACGAGGGCCAATAGAGACATAATCTCCATATGAACCCTACTTAAAATCACTTTATACCAAGATCACCAACAAAGAGTGTTGGAGATCAATATGCATTAATGCCCGAGGTAAACCAAGTCTTGTATTATCGTAGCATGGCCATAACCAGCCATAAAAACAAGACAGCATGAACAACTCTCTTCCCATATTCAAACAAGCAAGCGGTTAGAATAGTTTTTCTAACTCTCTCCATACCCACGACCTGTTTGAACCAGTAACGCACAAGAAACGATCGCACCAATTATCATTTATTGGATACACGAATAACTAGGGTAACAAACCCTAAAGCCACCGGCTGTGGTCAGAGCGTAACTCCAATAGGGTCAGACCTGAAAGCTTATTGATAACAGATATCATACGATCGGTGATAAATTGTTGAGTTAACCAGGTGACGCATCAAATGTAAAGCAAGAAGGAGACAACACACCATAATTGGATAGTCAAGAAAGTTTTGATACCCTAAACCACGGATAAGGAATCGAGAACAAGCAACACCAGGACAGATCTAATAGTAGTAGCAAAAGATTAGGCAAAAATAAACCCTAGCAAAAGGATCATACAACAAAATGTAACCCTAATCCGCCACCACCAAACCATATACCCAAAAACACGATCCTTCCTAGGATATGACAATGACTAGCACAGATCGAGAACCAAAGATCACCAGTGAAACCCTAATAATTTATACAATAACCGAACCCTAAAATTAGGGTTAGGGTTTCGCTTATGAGTGGCAGTTATTTTCCGGTAGCACACCCTAAAATAACACAACCCTAACACACACCAATCACTAAACCAGATGCAATGGTCACGCCTAATCAATCATGATTTAGTGATCACGATAGAGTGATCGTGTAGATCCCAAAAGAGACACCAAACGAACCCTAAGGGATCAATAGACCCTAATATGACCAAGCAAAGATGATATAGCAAGCACGAGCAAGAACACACGCTTTAGTTAAAGGTATAAAGATGTGCATTTCATCGGGTATAAACCATTTACCCAAAACAAGATACCTTTGACGAGCATATTTGCTTGACATAACTTTTGTCATCAATTGAGTATTTCATCAGGTATAAACCCTTTACCCAAAACAAGATACCTTTGGCGAGCAGATTTGCTCGACATAACGCTCGTCATCATTTGAGCATTTCATCGGGTATAAATCCTTTACCCAAAACAAGATATCTTTGGCGAGCAGATTTGCTCGAAATAACTTTCGTCATCAACATTTCATCGGCTTATAACAAGATACCTTTGGCAAGCAGATTTGCTCGACATAACTTTCTTCATCATTTGAGCATTTCATAGGGTATAAACCCTTTACCCAAAACAAGATACCTTTGGCGAGCAGATTTGCTCAACATAACTTTCGTCATCATTTGAGCATTCCCATATAAGTCAAATATAGTGCTATTGGTACCAAAAGTATAGGCACACCAACGGGAGTCGTCACACCCCGATAGATCTATCCACAATATTCACGTTCACTCGCAAATGACTAATGGTTCATGATTAAGAAATATTGGCAGTAAAGGTACTTAGGCAATAATATATCTGGCATACAGTTGGAAAAACACTTGCATTCATGGTTTAAGCATGTATCCCCCTCGCGGGTTTATAAAGTATTCAAAAGATTTAAAATGCGAGGCTATGAACTCACCTTAATAGGGAAATCTGATTGATGGCAAAAGTATATCAAATGAAAGTAACAGCTACGTCACACAACTTGGGGTAATATGTCAAGTCTTAGTGTGATGGTTTATGTTTCGAAACTTCATAAAGTTTAACGTATCACTGTTCAGGCTATCATAATCCAGAGACCATGTAGTATTGTTTGTGGAGTCAGGGCACTTTAAATCGTAAACCCAGCAAACTCGTCAAAACAAATACTCAAATGAAACCCCTCACATGAAATTCCCTAGTAACGTGATACGATAAGATTTTAAGTTTCTTCAAAAGTTAGTCGATGATAAATTACGTTAAATATATAACGTAATTGTTTCATAATGAGTCGATCGATGATTAATAACGATAAATGTGTCGGGTTTTAATAAAATCAAGCCTTATAATATTAATATATATTTTTATAATTTATATAAAAATATTATATTTTATATTTTTAAGTTTGCAAAAATAGCAATATATACCCTTGGTTTATAAACTTTTACAAGTTTAGTCCTTTATATAATAAGTATATATATATATATCAAACCTTTAACTTTAGAACTTGGCAAAACAACCCCTTGTAGTTATAACTTTAGGAAAATTATATTTTCATCCCCTCTGGTTATAAATTTCAGAAAGTTACGATATATACCCCTATGCATGAAAATATTTGCAAATCAAGTCTAAAATCCATAATATTGATATTTTTCAATATAGAAAGTAATTTGTCGGCTTATACTTATAATAATAGCCAAAATAAGTTATAATGAATAAGTTTATACGAGCTTGAAGCTTAGACATCGAAAACATACAAAAATGGCGTTTTGTGCGTTTTGGTTTTAGGAAAACCAAACCATATGGTTTTGTGGTTCAAGGGCTTAAACAAAAGTTTACACATGATCTTATAGAGCTTATGGAAGACTTAAAACAGAATGTGAGCTTATTGAACAAGAAAATTGAGCTTACACTTCGAGCTTAAACGGGTCGAAATGAGGGTTTTGGGTTCATACGCCTAGGAAATGACTTCAATGGCTTCATTCTCTTGTTTTCTTGGCTTCTAAGTGTTGGGTACTTCTTCCTTGTCTTCCTTACTTCTGCTAGAACTTGGTTTGAACTTAGATTTAAGGTGGAAAAGAGTTGTGAAGGAAGGAAATGAAAGTGTAGTGTGTGTTCGGCATAAATAGGCTCAAATGACTTAGGGTTCTAAAGTTTTCAGGAGTAGCCACCTAGATTACTATGTGTGTGGACCAAGGTGTTGCTATGTGCGTGACTAATAGAAACAAGAGTGGTGAGGTGTAGGCGAGGTGGTGATGATATCAGATATCAAAGATGGTGACAAATTGCTTACTTAGTGAGCAACTGGTGGTAAGTAGCTTAACAAAGGAGGTGATGAGTGCTTGTGTAAATTAGGCTGAGTAGTGATGGTGATGTGGTGGTGAGGTCATGGTGATAGAAGGTGAGTGGAGAGTCATAGAGGAGCTTTGAGGTGACATTAATTAGTTTTATACATGGCTGTTTTTCTACAGCCAACCTCAGTCCTGGTAATTTGGTTACCTTTACAAACGGTAGAAATTCCTGATCAACCTCAAACCAGTGAGCAAAGGTTAGATATTTTTAGATTCCTACTACAAATAATAGTTTTTACATAATCAGGGGTTACTAACACAAAAATTTAGAGATAACATCCAATTACTACAAGTGTGCAGGATTTTGCGCACCTTTTGCCATTTCGAGGCTATAACTAATTCATCCACGTCGGAATCGGGGTGATCAATCGTTAAAAAATGATGCACAAAGACATAGGGCTACAACCTAGTGTTTTACTTAAGACCCATAACCTACTAATTTGACCAGATCTTATGTTTTTAAACGATCAGATTCTGAAAAACTATGAACTAGTTTAATTGTAATGGTTTGCTATGTTTTATGATTTTGGATTATGTTTAGGATGATTAAGGGGTTTTAAGATTAGGGTTTAGAATGATTTATTAGGGGAATAGGTTTATTGGTTTAGAGTTGCCAATGGTTGTTTGTACCTATGTGTTAAAGTGGGGTGTGTTAAGCATATAAAATTATTTGTAGGAAGGTAAATATGACCTAGTTTGTATTTCATGCACAATTAACTTGTACATTGAGCTTTAGAAAGTTGTACTAGGATTTAGGAGGGAAAATATATTCAAAAGTTTGGCATTGTAACTTATACACATGATTTGAACATTTGTACACTTGTTTTGACATGTAATTAGGGTTTTTGGAATAAACGTTAACGTATAATGCTTGTTTTGGAATAACGTTGTAAATGGTACGTTAAATGGATAACATATATGGTAAAAATGATATTTAAACATAGACTTGATATATTAGGATGTTTACATGATATAAATATAGATATATATGGCATTGGTAGAGGTTGCGTGAGCTCGTTTACTTTAGTTATGTAAACTACGTTGCATAATGGAATAAAGCGAAAAATTTCCCTGTAAAAAGGTAGTATATATAGATGTTACATTGCATCTAATTTAATAGATGGATAATTACATTGATGAAAATTTCGGGTTGTTATACAATAGACCCTAATATGACCAAGCAGAGATGATATACCAAGCACGAGTAAGAACACACGGTTTAGTTAGAGGTATAAAGAAAGGATTTGTGGCCGGAAAATTATGAGGGTGGCTGCCGGAAATCGCCTAAAGTAATATCTTTCTATTCTGTAGTCCCGTATAATTGTTTCAAATGGTTTATTTAGATTGAATTAAATGATCTTAATGGTTCATTTAGATCATTTAATTCAATGTAATCCTCAAAGAATGGGTCTACTGATCTATTTAACACCAAAGTCTCTCCCATAAGCCTAGCTTCTAAATCAAGTTCCATTCTTTCTCTCAAACTTAGCATGTAGACCCTCTTAATTAAACTACTCGCAGGTTTAACACTTGTGAAAACAATCCTTTCTTCCTTGACCCTTAAAGTAATCTTTCTTTTCTAAACATCAATCTTAGCACGGGCGGTAGACAAAAATAGTCTTTCGAGGATCAAGGGCACTTTGATATCCTCGGGCATATCTAGAATTATAAAGTCTACTGGGAAAACAAATTTACCAATTCCTACTAGTACGTTTTTAGCTATTCCTTTTGGGTATTTCATAGTCCTGTCTGCTAACTCAACTGTCAACTTAGTGTGAGCTAATTCGCCTAATCCAAAGTTAAGGTAGGTCGAGAGAGGCATAACACTAACGCTTGCTCCTAAGTCAACAAGGGCATTATCAAAGCATACATTATTAATAAAGCAAGGTAAAGTGAAACTCCCTGGGTCTTTCTCTTTTATGGGTATGGAATTATTGATATGTGAAGCTTCAGAGTAAGCTTCCAAGAATTGTGGTCCATATGATCCCTTTTTTTCTTCACAGTAGTAACCATTCAAACGACTTGGAAATGGAATCGTTGTTTGTCTTGTTTCGTACATCAGTGTACGGTTCTGTCCAATGGATACGGCGTATTGGGAAGATCTAATACGGCGTATCGGGTATGAATCAGCTTCAATAGTAGTTGAAATCGACTTGACTTGATCTCTCGGGTTTGCTTCAGTAGAGCTAGGTAGACTTCCAAATACTCTTTCCTGTAGTACCTTGCTCATTTGCCCGATTTGGATTTCCAAAGTTTTAATAGATGCTCCTTGGTTTCGAATGGCAGCACCGTCGAAGCTCGGATTTCTTTAATCAAATTGGAGTTTTCTTCGTGTCTCTTTGCTGATTCACTCATGAATTTGCTCAGGGTATCTTCCATAGTTTTCCTTCGTTCTTGGTACGAAGGATTCGCATTGTTCCTTTGATAGAATCCTGGACCTGCTGCTCTATATCCCCCTCTTTGAAAAGGTCCACCAAATTGCGTGTATTAAGCTTCTTCTAGGGTTTTCCCTTCTTCTCTGAGTGGGAAATCTTTGGTATAATGGGGTCCTTTGCATTGTTCGCATCCAACTTGAGCAACATAGACTTTTTCATTCACTTTCTTGATCTCTCTTCCTAGATTATTGAGTTGTGCTCGTATAGCTGCCAATCTGTCAGAAGTTTCAGTACATCTTGACCTAGATGTTCCATTGTGCCATTTCTGAGAGTATTCAGCCATTTCTTAGATGGCTACCTTTGCATCAGCAGCAGTCTTTGATGGTATTGCACCTCTTGAGTCAAGAATTTGTCGAGTAGGAATTCCCAATCCATTATAGAACAATATTACCTCCTGCATCTCTGTTAAATAGTGTTGAGGACACTTCATCAAGAGTTCTTTAAATGGCTCCCATGCTTGGTAGATGTTTTCATCTGGTTCCTGCTGAAAGTTGTTGATTTCCTCCATCTTCTTTGCAGTTCGAGCAGGTGGCCAATATTTGTTCAGAAACTTTGTTTTAAGACTATCCCAAGTTGTAATTGAACCAGTTGGTTCGTTTCTTAGCCAATGGCTTGCGACTCCAGTTAAGGACATAAGGAATGCTCTAAGCATCACTTGGTCTATAGTAATATTTGAAATGTGGAATAGATCGACGATCTCAAGAACTTTCTCAATGTGTTCGTTTGCATCTTCATGATCCGAACCGCTGAAGGTGTTAGTCTGTAAATCCTTGAGAAATTGGCCCTTTAGTTCAAAGTTATATTTGTCTTCGATTTTGGGCCTAGCAACCCATGATCCATAGTAAGCTCGGGTCTTGCTCATGTATTGCTCCATAGTTTCCGCCATTGCTTTCGCAACTTCTTCCTCCGAGTATTCTTGGTCAGAAAATGAATTGAAATCAGGCAATCTCAATTCGTCAAGACTTAGTGTCTTGAAGTGTCTCCTAGATGATCGAAATTCTCGTTCAGGTTCTTTGTAAGGTGTGAATAGTTTGCTAGTAGAACTCCTTGTCATGAACTACCTGTAACAGGGGATAAACAATCAGTAGGATAGGCTCTTTTAGGATAGAAAATTTTTTAGCACGAAAATCAAATATGAAAACTAAGATTCTGATTCTGTTTCAGATATCGATACACCGTATTCAATAGAAGTGAATATGCCGTATTAATCAGTTGAATGAAGACGATGTATTGGACAAAAAGTTGGATACGCCGTATCCAATGGAAGTGGATACGTCGTATCGAGTTATCAACCAGAATATTGTATTACAAAAACAATTAAATTAAACACACAAATATACAAGCAAACAATTAAACTAACAAATATACATAATATACAAGAATATACACTAATATAATTTACACTACTCCGTAATTTCATTACCCTCCGAAGACTGTATTATATCGATCTCATTATCATCATTGTCTTTTTTTGACTTTAAATCATCGGGATGAATTATGTTGAAGGAGAATAGATCATTAAATTACAAAACGTTATGTTCCTCTTCATTATATTCGGACAATGATGTTTTATCATTTATCAATTTTCATTTTTGTTGAGGGTTAAAATCGCGTTCAGTTAATAAATTGATTTAGACGTTGAGCATTATTGTAAACAAGCTGACAATTATTCTCAAAATCTTTAAAGAAGTCTAAATCATCAAAACAACTGATCGTAGGCTCAGGTGATGGAAGTGAAGGCAAATTGACTTTTTCATTATCATTTTCCGAATCCGTTTTCAAATCATTGGTAGAAATTATTTTATAAGAAAATGAGTTTTTGTCAAAAATTACCGTGTAATCTTCATCGTCGGAGTCGTCAAACGAAATTCTAAAGTCAATTTCATCGTTAAGAGAACTTACCGTGGGTTCACAAGAAAGTGTTTTTTCAGATGATACTTCATCATACCAGATTTTACCATACTTAGCAGTTTCCCAGTTAAACACTTTACCACATTTTTGAGCTTTTTCTTCCTCGAGCCTGATGTATTCCTCCATAGTAATGTTCGGATCGTCCATCCTGTAACAATCTTACTAGAAAAACTATTAAATAATCAATATGTCGTATTCAGTGAACTGAATACGCCGTATTACACAAACAGAGTAAGCAAACAAGCAGGAATATAAACTACTCTAAACTACACTAATCCTAAGGGTTAGATCTAATGTTAAGAACCAAAATATAAAATAAAAATCAAGATTAATTTTCACTCCCCGGCAGCGGCGCCAAAAATTTGATGTGTTGTTGTGTGGTGTATATGTTTGTAATTTAAGTTTTAAATTTATATTTTGCCGACTTAACCAAAAAATAACACTTTAACGGGCAGTGTACCTGGTCGGTGGTAGATTCGTGGTAAGTAGGGTGTCGAACACTTGAAGCAAGGTTAAATCTCTTAATTTATTAATATTTTGGTTATCTAATCTAAGTTAATTCTAATCTACTTCAAACCTATGCTAATCCTATGTTAGTTCTAATCTTAATTCTAACAGGTAAAAATGGGGTTTCAACATGAGAGACTGGGACGGGTTTGGTTGGTGACTACAATCAATTCAAGACACATTAACCCACACAAACAAATTAACAGAAGGTAAAAAAGCGGTCGAGCCTTATAATAGAAAACTGTATTAGCCATCATTAATCCGATTAGAAGTTGGTTTGTTTATTCAGTGCAATAATTACTTATCTCGAAGAGGCATATCATTCTTAGACTTAGGCGGGACTTCATCCTAAGACCTAGACACATTAATTCTGTCACAATTAAAGCATCCACATAAAGTATCCTTATATATTGATTATAATTCATCTAGAGGACGACACCGTGTATGTCGAACGAACCCTAGCTCATAGAGACTTTACCCACTTACTTCTTAACGGTAACTTATGTTAATGTGGTAGTCCGCAATCCAAACTATACCAATGATCAGAACTTAGTAGTTAGTACTAAGCTCACTACCTTCTACGGTACAACCAGTTCAATCAGGCAAGCAGGACGTTATTAGTGATCCTATTTGTTCCACGCATTACTATATGGAGAGCTATCTTGGACTCTTAGCCTACCCCCAAACAACACCAAAGTTGCAGCGCACTTAAATATGTTAGGATAGACCCCAGTGGAATGATTGTTCGCCATACTTAAGCAAGTAAACCAAGGTATCAGTGTATAAATATAATCAATAATTAATGAATAAATTAAGAAAATTCGCGATCGATAAATTAAGAAATTGAGATATAAACAAAACCAAACATTCAGATCTTCATAATAATGGCTAATACCCAAAGGTATTAGCCTTCAAACATCATAATTAATACAAGAGTAATTGTTTTAGCCAAGGTAAACTAACCGAGTAACGAATGATACCAAAAACTGAACGATTACAAAAGTATAAGAAATTACACGTTGTCTTCTATGGATTGAAATGCGTTGCAAGACCTCTTATGCTTTTTTTCTCCTTTGAAAATCGAATTTTGTGGTTTAGGTATCGAGAATATGACTTAGCACACTTAAAACCCGTTTTTGAGTTTTGTATTTATAGTCGTCTAGAGTCGGTTCGATACGGCGTATCCAATATATTGGATACGGCACATTGGAGTTTCTTGGAGTAGGGACCACGTTTGATATCTTCTAGAATATTTTATTCCCATATAGCTTGAATACGGTGTATTGCCTTTCCTGGATACGGCGTATTGGACTTGTTTCCTTTGTGGTATTTGGTGAGTGCAGGCACGCATACGCCGTATCTTCCTTGATGGATACGGCGTATTGGTTGTCAGAATAGTAATCTTCAAAATATCTTCGTTTAAGCTCCAGAATGCGCGCCTTTTGCTAATATTTATCAAGCACTCCGTAATTACTGCAATTCTCAAATATAAACGATTAAGTAATAATTCTTTGCAATAATTATACAAAATGGGTTATGGCCTGTCATACACACTTGTTTATCAAGCCGTTTGCTTGAGGTTAATGTGGTACTTCAGCCACATTCCATTTGTACTTAATTGTTTTTTGGTTAATATATTTACCGGGGTAAAACCCTTTACCAAAAAAGGTTAAATACATGGGATAAATGATGCTATAAAATTGACGTTATTTGATGTCATCAGACCACAAGATTTCAACATTATGATCATTGTAACACATACAATATTACATATATAAAAGTTATTACGATTGCACTAAGCTCATGACACCGAAGCCATAACGAGAGTTTAAGTGTATGCAAATCAATGCAAGTTGTTGCCCGACAGGTATCTATCCCAAAATACTCGTAGTTCCTAAATGGTATATGTCCGTTTGACCGGTACCTCCACATCAAGTAAGTGCTACTTACTAGGATGGGGATGGAAATCCCAATAGATCTATTAACAACATTTGCGCTTACACAAAGTAATTAATGGTTCATTATAGTGGGATAAAGTAGGATAATAGGTAATTAGGCTAATCCGTAATAGTTGCTTGTGACCATATGTAAAAGCAAGTAATGTATCTCACACCAAGTGTTACAAAACAAGTTACAAATCATGTAAATGTAGGGCTATGAAACTCACCTTAAGTGTAGTAGTACAATCGGGAAAATCACAAGTACAAACGAGAGTACAAAGTCCTAACCGCCACGTAACTATTTAACGAGGCGCTTTAGGCTTATGAGAATGAAGTAAAACAATGCATATGCATTTTTATAAACTTTATATCACCTTTACATGTTTGTGTCTAAGTTTTACAAGTTACAGATGATTTACACAAAAGTTTTCAAATAATTTCAAAGTTTTCACACTTTTAATAAAGTGATTTTTACTCAACTTTAAAAGGCTGTAACTGAGCCGTTACTTATCCTATTGCCACAAGGCTATGTTATGTGGATAATACTCCATGAGTACTACACATAGTTCAACTACCATTTCAAGATATTCGGACCTTAAAGTGCCTAAAAATAGACCTAAAGTAGGTTGCTGATGTGTCGTTGTGAGTAGGTAATTTATGTATCAAGTTTTATTATTTATATTTTGCCGACTTTACCTGAAAACAACACTAACGAGCAGTGGACCCGATCAGTTATAGCTTCGTTGGTAAGTAGGGTGTCAATCACTAAGAGCGAGAGCGTTAATTCCTAATTCTATCAGTATTTTAGTTATTTACGCTAGTCCTAATTTATTCTATTCTATGTCAAACCTAAGTTAATCCCAAACTAATGCAGACGGGGGGTTTTAGTCTAAGAGACTAGCATAATTTTGGGTATCTAACCTAAGGTTTTGATGAAAATTAACACACACAAGTAGATGGACAAAAGATAAAGAAGCGATCAAGCCTAATGTAAGGGAAACGTATTAACCATTTTTAATCAAATATAATATTGGTTTTAGTTTATAAGTGCAATGATTGTCCTGTTTCATTATTGATATATCATTCCTAGACTTAGGCGGTACTTCTTCCTTAGACCTAGACTTGGCAATTATGTCACAATTAACCAAATCCGCATAAACATCTTCACGGTTGCTTATAATCTATCTTAGGACACAATAACGGTGATCTTATCGAATATTAGCTCATCAAGACTTTACTAACTTACTGCTTAACGGCCCTATATATACTAGTAGTCCACTTGTCCAAATCTTTACTCAAGGAATTAGAACGTCACTTGTTGATCCTAGGTCACCTGCTAGTCCAACTTGTTCACTAAAAACATGAATTCAAGACAAACACGTTTAATTGTGTGCTCTATTACATTAGATATTTATAATCGCATATGGAGAGCTATCCCCGACTTTTAGCCTACGCTCGTACAACACCGAAGTTACAGCTCATTAAATATGTAGGACTAGACCCAGTTGAATGATATGTCACATACTTAAGCACATAAGCAAGTATAAATTGATAAACATAAGACAACACATAATTTACAAGATGCAATCAGAATAAACATAAACCAAAAACATTAATTTGTTCAATAAAACATGGTAATACTAAATGGTATTCGCCCGGACTGTCATTGTTAAATGACCAAACCAAGGGGTTACATATATGAATTACGATTAAAGTAAAGAAATGTTAACCGAACACGTATTGGGTTATGCGAAGATTACAAGAGTCTTCCTATGGATTGGAGCACTTTGTAGGACCTTCTTGGATTCTTTTTCATCTGGAAATTGAACTTGGTGGTTAATGCTTATCTACAACCGAGTTTATGGTTTTGTATTTATAGAGTCTGGAAATTGATCAATACGCCATATCGGGCAATGTGGGATACGACGTATTTGGGTTTTTTTGGAGTAGGGACCACGTTTGATATCTTATAGAATCTTCCAATGTTTGACCATTGATACGGCGTATTGAGTTTCTTAGATACGGCGTATTAGTAATCAATTCTTCATGGTTTCTTGTGAAGTGCAAGCGCAGATACACCGTAGATTCCTTGTTAGATATGGTGTATATGTTGTTAGAACAGTAATATTCAGATTTCATCGTTTAAGCTCCAGAATACGTGCCTTTTAGCTATTCTTCATAAAGTACTTCATAATTACTACAAATAACAACTTAAAGCAATTAAGTACTAATTCTTGCAATAATCATACAAAATCAGTAAGAAACATGGGATAAATGATGCTATAAAAGTGGCGTTACTTGATGTCATCAAATATCCCTCCACTTGAATCCTACTTGTCCTTAAGTAGACTTTAGAAAATTTATGAAAATGTATCCTAACAGTAGTTAAGGATTTTTTTTTTTGGGTAAAGGGGACTATAGTTAAGGATTTTTCCTTTAAGCATTTATTTGTTTAATTACTAGTACACAACCAAATACCTCACGAAATAGGAAACTGAAAACGCTCAATTCACTCAACTAATCTATGTTGTAAGATTTAACTAATTCACTCAATTGCTCGGTCTTGACGAGAATTCTATCATAGGCTTGGCAAGGATACACATATCTACCACTAAAGCTAAGGAGTAACAAGTTTTATAAAGGTAAATTGGGTTTTTAAAGGTTTAAAGGGTTTGATCACTCTTTCTAATGTCTATCGATACCAATATTTCAGAAAAGGTGACAAAATCACACATACACACCCACAACGATGGGATAGACACATATGACTGCATTCAAACCTTAACTCGAATAAGCTAAAGAATAGGACTGTGCAATGTAGGAGGAAATGAAAAATGGAATATAAAGGAAAATACAAATAACTAAAAAGAAATCGGATTTTTTTATTTTACAGTATCTAAACTGAATCTTGTTTATTGGCATCCTTCACCTACTCTATTGAATGTTTCAACCTTAACCTTCGAATATGTATATGTGTATGAAGTATTAATATTCTTTTTCAACCAGAGGATAAATAAAAATGAAGCGGAAATAGAACTCATTTATTTACATACTTTGTATTTGTATGTATTGTATTTGTATGTATTGTATAAGTCTTCACCAAAAGTCGTAAACCAGCAGGGGCGACAAACCACATATACACATCCATAACGATGGAATAGACATACATGATTGCATTCAATTTCCCCACTCGAGTAAAACCAAGGGTTAGGACGAAGAGTGATATAGGGTATGGATCTTCTAATCTTTTACCAAAAGTAATAAACTAACAAGGCGGACAAAATCACACATTCATGGCCGTAACGACGGAATAGACACATGTGATTGCTCGCATCCTCATTCAAGTAAGACCTAAGGTTAGAGATTAGGAAAAGGAAAATAATTGTTGTTAAATAAAAAGAACAAAACAAATAGATTAAGTCTAAACAAATAAGGTACAGTGTTGCTAGTAACTTTCCCGATTATACCCATGATAAAGACACAAATCATAGACTACTCCATGTTTAGTAGACACGAACTAGGCTCGAAAAACATCTTGATCAAAGATAAATGAAAACAAACCTTAGTTGGCGTTCCTATAACGGTCAACTCTCAATCGTCCATAATCCACATACTTTACAAAAATTAGTGGCGATATCTACCACTTTATACAAAACTTTACATTGTCGATTTATAATACGTATCAACGAATAATCGATCCTTCAAATAATAACATCTGTTTAAGCTTAAGTGAACCGATTATCTAATCCTCCAAACTTCATCCTCTTTTTTTGCGATTTTCTAATTTTTTTTGATTTTTTTAAACATAAACATACTACGAATTTCGGTGTAATATTACCATCTTCACGATCTCAATAAATCCGGATAATTCAACCATAATCCTCCATACTTCGGATATATATAAAAGTAATTGTGAAAGTAGCAAAACATACTGAAAAACTACTACTTTTTCCATTCCTATTGCATTGAGCAATTTCCCGACCTAACCATGGATGAAAAATCAACACGTGCCCAATTGCATTGTGCAATTTTACTGACTATACCAGAGATAGAAAATTTCCATTGCAATACAGGAGATTCAATTCTTTACATAAAAGCAACTAGCAACCGATTAAGGACTTAATCTAATAGGGTAGGCTAAGGTGTAAAGGTGTAACGAAATAAACATTTGGTGTGAAAAAGATACGAATTGCTCAACAGGTTTTTTTAGGGGTATCTTACTCTTAAAATAAGAGTAAACAAAGGGTTTATACTGGGGTTAACTAACCAGTGTGGTTAGTTAATATCACAACATATAGGCTTTTTGGGTGTATTCCTAGAAATTTACCAGTTTAGACAAGTTACTCCATCTATTTAAAATAGTACTTATTATTATGGTCTCCAATAGATATACCAATCCAAGTTCTAAAGTCTACAACATCACCGGCACACTCATAATTTCATGGAATTTAAGTAAACATTTGGAAACGGATAAGGCTAAATTCTCACAATATATAGCAAGGGTTATGTGTGCGGGTTATGTACCTAATAATTTCACAAAGGTATGCTTGATTTTTTTTAAATGTAGGCATAATTTAAGCATTATATTGTGAAAAATAGAACAAGCAAGCATTCTAATTCTCCTCTCCCCACTTGAAGTATACAATGACCTCGTTGTATAAATATAATATTAAAAACGGGAAAATTAAACAATTAGAACGAGAAAATCCCCTAGTATTTGCTTCGAATGATTCTCCATGTTGCGTTTATGAGCAAAACTGTGTGTTGATGTGGGTCTGGATACCAACATGACTACAACACAAAGAATTCCAGAATATAAATACTCTACCAAATTCGTTTTCTTCTTTTCAGTAAGGTTCTGTATAAGATATAGGAAACACTAATGCAATTCTATCTCGGTATTCTATGGTTAGAAAACAAAAACAAAAACGAAAAACTGTACAGGCAGTCGATACGCCGTATTGAGACTTGTTAAGAAAAATCCTAAGTACATGTCAGTCGTCTAATACGCTGTATTCATTTAATGAATACGCCGTATAGACTGAACTGACAATAAAGTTTAAATGTTGAAAAATTAAAGACTGGATAACGTCCAGAAAGTCAATACGCCGTATCCATTGAGGTTGGATAAGCTGTATCGGCAGTCTGGGAAGACATACTCGATAAAAATTGAAAATTACATTCCGGGTTGTCTCTCGACAAGCACTTTTGTTTACAGAAAAGTCTTTAAGTTAGACTTACTTTCAGCTTTATTCCATCCTTATAAAACAGCTTAGGGTCGAACGGGATGCCCAACGGCACATATAAATTTTTAATAATAAAAATTGATGGCACCCCTTTGTTAAAAAATTGACGAATCATGATTTTAATCATTAAAATAAAAATTTTTATAGCAAAAGATTTGCCCAGTGTGTCATGATTTGTTTCAAAATCCTCTTCGAACTCATAGGATTAGGTATCAATATTGTAATCAATATCATTATCCAATTGTTCAATACCAACATCATTACGAGGTAAATTGACTTCATTAATATCTTTTTTCTAATCCATTTTTAAATCATTAAAAAAAATCGGTTTATAAGAAAACGAACTTTTGTCATATATTCTAAATTCAACTTCGTTGTGGGTTCGGATGAGACCTCGTGGTCAGTTGTCAATGCATCGTCATAGATGATGGCGGGGAAATCTGTCTTAAAATCCCTGAAATAGTTAATATTTTTACGATACCTGACCTTATCGTACGTAGCAGTTTCCCAATTTAACGTCTGACCACGGCTGCGAGCTTTTTCAGCTTCAAGCTCGATGTATTCTTCCATAGCGATGTCAGGATTATCCATGTTGACCTGTACTAAATTGGCTTGGAAAGAAAAATGTCAAATAGACTAATACGCCGTATTCAGTGAACTAAATACGCCGTATTGATGTTAAAGCCGAATACGCTGTATTGGTTTAGAAAAATTTATACGCCGTATCCAAAAAGATGAATACGTCGTATTGAGTTTTTGACTCAAAAAATTACAGTAGACTTTAATACTGCAGACAAACAAATAAAACACACAAATATGCAAAATATACAATGCAGAAAATCAAACACACAAAACAAACACACAAATATGCAAATTAATCTAAACTAAACTAAATCTAAACTAAAACACTAATAAAAACAAGAATTAAACAACTTCACTCCCCGACAACGGCACCAAAAACTTGATGTGTCGTTGTGAGTACGTAGTTTATGTATCAAGTTTTATTATTTATTTTTGCTGACTTTACCTAAAAACAACACTAACGGGCAGTGGACCCAATCAGTTGTAGCTTCGTTGGTAAGTAGGGTGTCGATCACTAAGAGCGAGAGCATTAATTCCTAATTCTATCAATATTTTAGTTATTTATGCTAGTCCTAATTTATTCTATTCTATGTTAAACCTAAGTTAATCCTAAACTAATGTAGAAGGTGGGTTTGCAGCCTGAGACTAGCACATTTTTAGGTATCTAACCTAAGATTTTGATGACAATTAACACACACAAGTTAATAGACATAAGATAAAAAGCGATCAAGCCTAATGTAAGGGAAACGTATAACCCAATTTTAATCAAATATAATGCTGGTTTTAGTTTATAAGTGCAATGATTGTCCTATTTCATTGTTGATATATCATTCCTAGACGTAGGTGGTACTTCTTCCTAAGACCTAGACTTGGGAATTCTGTCACAATTAACCAAATCCGCATAAACCTCTTCGCGGTTGCTTATAAACTATGACAATAATGATGATCTTATTGAATCCTAGCTCATCGATACTTTACTAACTTACTGATTAACGACTCTTTATATACTAATAGTCTACTTGTCTAAATCTTTACTCAAGGAATCAGAGCATCACTTGTTGATCCTAGGTCACATGCTAGTCCAACTTGTTCACTTAACCATGAATACAGATAGCACGTTACTTGTGATCCTATTACTTTAAATATATAAATCGCGATATGGAGAGTTATCCTGGACTCTTAGCATATGCACACACTACACTAAAGTTGCAGCTCATTAAATATGTAGGACTAGACCTAGTTGAATGATAGGTCACATACTTAAGCACATAAGCGAGTGTAAATTGATAAAAATAAGACAACACATAATTTACAAGATGCAATCAGAATAACATAAACCAAACATTAAATTATCATAAATTTTGGCTAATACCTCATTGTAAAATTACACACGGTTTCATATATGAATGATTAAAGTAAAGAAATGTTAACCGAACGCGTATTGGGTTGTGCGAAGATTACAAGAGTCTTCCTATGGATTGGAGCACTTTGCAGGACCTTCTTGGCTTCTTACGTCATTTGGAAATCAAACTTGGTGGTTAATGCATGTCTACAACTGAGTTTAGGGTTTTGTATTTATAGAGTCTGGAAATTGATCAATACGTCATATCGGGCGATGTGGGATACGGCGTATTTGGGGATTTCTTGGAGTAGGGACCACGGTTAATATCTTTTAGAATCTTCCAATGTTTGACCATTGATACGGCGTATTGAGTTTCTTGGATACGGCGTATTAGTAATCAATTCTTCGTGGTTTCTTGTGAAGTGCAGGCACATATACACCGTATCTTCCTTGTTGGATATGGCGTATATGTTGTCAGAACAGTAATCTTTAGATTTCATCGTTTAAGCTTTAGAATGCGTGCCTTTTAGCTAATCTTTACAAAGTACTCCATAATTACTGCAAATAACAACTTAAAGCAATTAAGTACCAATTCTTGCAATAATCATACAAAATGGGTAAGAAACATGAGATAAATTATGCTATAAAAGTGACGTTATTTGATGTCGTCAGTTGCTAAGTCCAGTTTCGACACTTAAAGCTGTTAAAAATATGAGTTCTGGATGACTTTTTCTTATTTTCAAATGGCCGTAACTTCTTCGTTATTTGTCCGCTTCTAGTGGTTCAACTTGCTATGTTTACGCTGCCATGTTGTCTACATATTTCTCAACCGTCACTGTCCACCAATCTAAGCCTATAGTATTCAAAACCGGGCCTAAAGATGGTCACTCAGCAAGGTTTTGCTTCTAGCTTTTTGTTTTGATTCACTAATTAAAAATACAAGAACACTTTCGCAAGCCCTAGTTTTTGAACATGTTATACATATGAAAATATATTTAAGTGTAGTAACAAGAGTTTTAATAGCAAATTCATTCCAAGTGATAAAAACGAGTATGAAAACACAAGAGCACTAACTTTGTCATTTTATGTTTCAAAATGATACTTTTGCACACAAACAAGTATTGGTGATAAATATGAATGTATGAATGATAAGTGTGATTAATATTAGATATATATAGATGCTTAAAAAGTTATGGAGAGGAGGTGATCAAGAAATGTTTTGTAAATCAACCTGAAATCCTTTGAAAACTTTAATTTAAGTCGTGTAACCCTAGCTTCCTAGCCACCCAAGTTCTAACCTTCTTAAGAACACCTGAAAAGATTTTGAAACACCCTTTGGTTGCCTATATTCTGTTGTGTGATAGCAAGAGAGAAAGAAAGAGTGTGTGCTTTGTTTGTAAAGAAATGTGAATGATACTACACTTGGTCTTTCTTTATATATCAAGATCTAGGCATGGTATTAACTAGTTAACATTTTCTAACCCATGGGATACAGGGGGGGACAAAAGGTGAACAAAGGGATGCAAGATTCCTAAAGTTAGTTAATAGTAAGAAAAGATTCATTACATGGTTAATAGGAAGTAAAGTCTTACAAGTTAGATATTAAGATGTAAAGAAGTAAGGTTTAGGGCAAGTTAGGACAAAAATATCTTCTAGATGGTTTTAAGAGGAGATATGGGACGGCCCAAATGGAGGGGGGAGAATAGGAGTGTTTAAATTTTGAATTTTTATAAGTGTAGATGTAAGTATATAATTAGTCAATGTGGTAAAATGTGGTGCATGCATGCATGAGATGTGATACTTAAATAACTTACGTAAAAGTTATAAAATTACATGCATATGAATTATATAATATGTTCATGATGATGATAACTTCCTAGTTATGAGTATACTAAATTTAGTCTAGAGTTGTTGTGCGTTCAAAGACGTTTTTCACAGTTTGCGAGATCACTTGCCGGTTTTAGGTTAAATCAAGCATATATACATTCAAACTAAAATATTTCAAGTTTATGGTTAAATATTAACATGGAAAAATGTTAATTGTCACAGTCTTCCTCCGTTAAAAGAATTTCATCCTAAAATTCAGTTTGTGTCATTTGGTGGTGAGGTCTTTGAGAATAGGTGAGGGTATTTGTCTCGAAATTAGTCTTCACGCTCCCATGTGAATTCAGGACCTCTCTTAGAATTCCATCTAACCTTGATGATTGGTGTACGACCTCTCTTCAGTTTTTTGATTTCCCGGTCCATTATTTTCACTGGTTCCTCGACAAAACGCAGTTTATCATCCACTTGGATCTCATCCAATGAAATGATAAGCGATTCATCCGACAAGCACTTCTTTAGATTAGAAATACGAAACATGTTGTGCATACTGCTTAACTCTTATGGAAGTTCAAGTCTATAAGCTACATGTCTAACCTTAGCTATGATATTAAAAGGTCCAATGTACCTTGGGTTTAACTTCCCTCGTTTTACAAAACGAATAACACCTTTTCACGATGAAACCTTTAGCATGAACTTGTCCCCAACTTGAAGTTCTAGGGGCTTACGTCTCTCATCGGCGTACCTTTTCTGTCGATCACAAGCAGCTTGCATTCTGCTTCGAATTTGTATGATATTCTTAGTATTTTCATGTATGATCTGTGGTCCAGTGAGTTGGCTCTCTCCAACCTCAGCCCAGCAGACAGGTGATCGACACTTTCTTCTATACAGTGCCTCAAATGGTGCAGCCTTAATGCTGGTGTGGTAACCATTATTGTAAGAGAATTCAGCTAATGGTAACGCAAGTGCGTAACATATATTACAACATTTGAATCATTCTTTCACTTTGCCCATCCGTTTGTGGATGGTAAGCAGTACTTATATCTAGACGAGTTCCCAAAGCTTCCTGGGGTGACTGCCAAAACCTTGATGTGAATCGGCCATCACAGTCCAAAATAATCAATACTGGCACTCCGTGCCTTAAGACTATTTCCTTTATGTACAATCTTGTCAGCTTATCCATCTTATCAGTCTCTTTAATCGGTTAGAAATATGCAGACTTAGTGAGACGATCAACGACCACCCAAATGGTATCATAACCGCTCGATGTCTTTGGCAACTTTGTGATAAACTCCATAGTTATTTTCTCCCATTTCCATTGGGGTATCTCGGGTTGTACTAACAAACCAAATGGCTTCTGATACTCGGCTTTCACCTTCGAGCATGTCAAACACTTGCTAACATATGTGGCAATATCTTCCTTCATGTAAGGCCACCAATATAGCTTCTAAAGATCAAGATACATCTAATCTGATCCAGGATGGATGGAATATTTAGACTTATGTGACTCATGAATGATTAGATCTCTTAGTCCACCAAAGTTTGGTAACCAACTCTTGCTTCTAATACAACGAGTTCCATCAGGATGAGTTTCAAACTCCTTGTCTATACCACAAAGATCTTTATTCTTAACATTCTCCTCTTAAACTGCTTCAACTTGTGCATTCAAAATCTGGGATGGAAGATTCAATTCTGTTGAAAACATAGAGGGGGGGTGAATACTTTTTCGATTAAAATCTTAAATCTTTTGCATCAAATACCCGAACAACCGTGACTTAATATGAAACGTACCAAATATAGTCTATGACTATATGAACAATAGAAAACATAGAATAAGCACGTAGTCACAACGCAATCATAAACATCAAGTCGCAACACAATCATAAGCATAAAATAAATAAATGGCGGATAAATAATAATAAGAGGAGGCAAACCGAACACGTTATCGCATGATTTATTGTCGGTTCGGTCACAGAGCTCCTCTACCGCCTCTAACTCCCTACCCAAATCTGGAGTTACTTCACTAGATGAACAAGGCTCTCCTTCTCGGCACAAAAAAACCTTACTCTAACGTTGCTTTTGCTTTACACTTTTTCCAGGTACAAAAGCTAAATTCCAGTTCTTACAACACCGGGCAGAACCTACCCAATCGTTCATCACTTACACTTTATCTGGTACAAAGCTAATTACCGAGTTCTTAGTTCAGGTAGAACCAACCTAACATCCCTTACAAAGACTACTAAAAAAACTCATATTTCAACCGCTAGATAAATTAACCCATATAACCCTTACATATTACATGGTGTTTGATTGATTAAATTGCAAATGAGATGAAATGATGATCTTATAAGAACTTACATGTGATGGGGAAGTCTTCAAATGGCATGTATGACATGAGATCTCTAGTCTTGTAGAATCTTTCTTAGTTGTATATGCTTAGTGCATGGGATGGAAAAGGCAACGTACTTTGCTTCAGTGGATGTGGATGGCAAGATCTTGATGCTTGATTCGGTGGATCTTTTCGGGTGTAAGCTTACAACAAAATGAGAGTTAGATGCATTATGATCATGGGGTTTTATGGATGCATTCTTACAGATCTATATGTGTGAAAAATGGTGGAAAAAGTGTGTTAAAAGTAGTTAAAAACGGATTGGAAACGCTCCTCTATTTATAAGAAAAAGCTGAACAGAACCGGCTACTGTCGAAATGTAACCGACTTTGTAAATCCAATGGAACTGGCGACGCACCTATGGAACCGGTTACACTGTTCATCAGATCCAAAAAAACTTTTGTAATCTTTGAGAGATTTTGTAAGATATAGATGATGTAAGGCGTGATGTAAAATTATTTTTTATTTAAAAGATGGTAAACTTGTAAAAATAAAAAGTCTAGTTGAATGCTTGTCAAAATAAAGTTTACTTGTAAAATATATCTAGGCGTAAACTTTAGTGTAAATATAAAAGTGATGCATTTGTATAAAAGTACTTGTAAATGCAAAATGTGAAATAAGGTTTTGATTAGAATGCAACATAACAAGCATGTACGAACCTGTGTTGTAACATACCAGGGATCGAGACGTGGAGAGATGTTGATGTATGTCAAGACAAAATACGATTACGAGTAACTTGTACATTAGACGTTATGTATTACAAGTTACATTTTTGTCATTATCAAAACAAACGAGAATTTTATTGCAGGTGGTTCAATACCTGCTGCTGGAGGATTATCATGGCTCGAAACCCTAATGATTAGGGTTTGGTTATTTATTATGCGACATGGATATACACGTAATCAATGCCTTGTATAAGGTGTTAATATTGCATTTGCACATCTCGAATGCGTGTATGGATCTGGGGCTGTTGTCTTTAGGGCATGGTACATGGAATTGTCATCATAATCATGGTAGTTATGTTAGTCTTTGTGTTGACTGAACATAATAACACATGATTATTCGTGTGTTATTGCTAGGGGTATGTATTCATGCACACTTGTAACACCCCTATTTTTGACATATAGCAACGGAAGCTAATCTGGGGTATTACTGCATGGATCAACAGACATAATCATAGAAAACGACTCATAAAGAGACGTTTTAGAAAATTTAGTTATCATTCAATATAATCAGAGTTTTACAAAAACAGAGGTCCCAAAATCTACATGAAAACATTAAGTTTGAATGAGAACAAGTTTGGACGTCCTCAAGTCCAATGCCACTCCGTGCCATAGGTTGCTCAAATACCTGAGATAAACATGCTAAAAGGGTCAACACAAAGGTTTAGTGAAATTAATAGGTTTGAAATATAATAGTTGAATACAAGTCATTGTAATGGTAATAATTACATGCATTTACAATTATCATGGAAAACACCTAAGCTCATGCAACCAAACATTAACCATAATTTAAGTTGTTATAAATTGTTTCCATATGGGTACCTCTACCCAAAGATGTTGTGGATGCCTCATGGCAAATGGAGGTAACTTAGGCAATAATATATCAGGATAGCATACAGTTGAAAATACTTGTATTCATGGTTTATAGCATGTATCTCCCCACGGGATTTTAGAAAACATGTAAAGGTGAGACTATGAACTCACCTTGATAAGGTAGTTGATTGATTTGAAATTTAATTCAAATAGGAGTAAACAGCCTCGTCACGCAACCTGAGGTAATATGTCAAGTCTCAGTTTGATTGTTGATATTCCAAATTTTATTTCATAAAGTTTAACGTAAATGTTAATTTGGTTCATTAATTTATGGAAATATCGTAACACTGTTCGGGCTATCATCATCCAGAGGTCATGTAGTAAACGTTTGAGGAGCTAGGATACTTTAAATCGTAAATCTAGCAACTCATCAAAACGTATACCTAAATGAAACCCCTCACAAGAAATTCCCTAGTAATGTGATACGTTATAGATTAAAAGATAAGATATATTTTTTTAAGTTTCTTTAAAAGTTAGTAGATGATAAATTATCGTAAATATATAACATAATTGTTTTATGATGTTTCGATCGATAAATGATAACGACAAATGTGTCGGGCTTTAATAAAATTAAGTCTTATAATATTTAAATATATTTTTATAATTAATATAAAATGTTAGATATTAGAAAAAGACTCGGTCACCCTGTGTATTTTACTGTTTATTATAACTCGTAGTTTAATAGTTAATAGTACGTTT
>BQNB010018316.1:0-34983 GCA_026074375.1 Tanacetum coccineum
AAAAAAAAGAAAAAACTTACTTTGTTGATCGGAATGAGGCAAACCAGATGATTCCGACAACTTATCCTCTTTTGATAGTCGGATTTCTTCTCGTATGTCCATTTAAATGCTCATTTTGATCGATGGTGGTGTTGTTTTCACGATGACGCTGATGTTAGGGTTCCGAGTATGATGATGGTGGTGATGGTGGCGCTGTGTTCCAATGATGGTAGTGATGTGTTCCGATGGTGATAGTAGGGTTCCGATGGTGATGGTGGTGGTGTGTTAGGGTTCCGATTAGGGAGGGTGGGTATGTGTGTGTGTTTTAGGTTAGATGAAAATGAGATGAAATGAAAAACAGGCGGGATGTATCATTGTTTCAACACCGTTGGATCATTTTGATAATTAAAAAAAATAAATAGTCAGGATGCATTTATATGTTTTTTTTTTGACCTTGTTCCTTGTGGAACTTTTGTCTTTGGCCAAAATGTAGTTTACTCTAAATATTAAGTTGAAGGTTAAAAAAATAACAAGAAAATTAACCCGGTTCATAACTTGTATATCCCCAACGTTTCAAAACACAAACCCTCTCTAAACCCTACTCCACGCGCCGCCGTAAAATGAAACCACAACAACCACAAACCACCGTAGACGACCCTCCCACCACCTTCACCACCACCACCGACATCACCGAACAGCTCCTCACTCGCTACAACTCCTCCACCGCACCACAACACCGCCACCTCATTGCCACCGCCGCCGCCACACGCGCCATCATCCTCTCAGAATCCCTCCCCCTTAACCCACTCACCTACTTCGCAGCCACAATAGACGCTCTATCATCCACGTCAGCGTCAACAGATGCTGACGTGGATGCTGTGTCGGCTTTGTCGAGTTTTTTGTCAATTGTGTTGCCATTAGTGGAGAAGGATGGGATTGGGAAGGAGAAGGCAGGTGAGGCGGTTGAGATTGTGGTTGAGATGGTGGACAAGAAGTGTGAAGGGTTGTCGGTTTCGAGTGTTAGAGGTTTGGTTAAGTGTTTGGGAGTGTTGCTCGAGTTTTGTGATTTGGAGGATTGGGAGAGTGTGAAATTGGGGTTTGAGACGCTTTTGAAATTTGCCATAGATAAACGTCCCAAGGTATGGCATTGCTACATTGTGAATTTGTATATGCATTTTCAATAAATCAAGTGTTTTGTAAGTTTCAATAGGTATTTCAACACATGAATGCTTATTATCTACGACCCGTGTTCTAAAAGTTAAACTAAGAAGACTACCTATAATATTTGTGTATACTATGTATTAGATACATTTTTAAAGATGACGCCACTTCCAAGGAGGCTTGTAACGCCATCATCACTTCAACCTGGTGACTAGATTCTTACTTGAGGCTTTAGTTAGTGAAATTGATCAAACTCCCGTTTTTGAAAGAATCTTCAAGTGTGTTGCAAACAATATATAATTGGTGTTGTATAGAAATGAATCACTGTAGCTAGAAATTTTTACCCATTTACTTATTACCAACTTAAGTCCTGTCTTCACTTTAAAAATTTCCATATTTATGTGTACAAGTAGCATAGCAAATTATAACTTGTATAAATATATATATGCACACTAATCTACTTACCCAATTTTCTTAGAAAGGCCCATTATATGTGCGGGTTTATAAGCTTGTTTTGTAATATACTAAGGGGGTGTTTGATAGCAACTGAATGGAATGGCCCAACACTTACTCCCTAGTCGGTCAGAGAAGTTCTTGTTTGGTAAGAAAAATAGTGGCGCTAAATCGTTCATTTTTGCACTAAATGGGCCATGTTAACATATGTAGCTCTGCCATTCAGAAGCCAATTTGTCTATCATAAACACGTCATACTTTATTTCTTATCTTTCTATTTTTCTTTGACAATACTTTTTGTTGCTCATGTTTGATTCTAGCCTTCAACTTACACGCACTAATATTTTGCTATATTTTATTTCCCACTAAATTTGCATACGTTATGGTTTTTGTTTTTCGAGTATACAATAGAATGCATCTTTTTTGCATTAACCATTTATTTGTGTCATCTCAAATTTAAGCATATGTCTCATATAAAAGAGAACACATATAACATGAATCGATGGTTATAAGAGTCGAGGAACAATATATAAAACTAAAACTGAAGAGGGAAAACTCACATATATCTGATCTTTCTTCTCTTACTTAATACTAGGTACTCATTGATTAGAAAGTCGGATTGCATGATGCCATGATAGCCCCAAGTACAACTTTTACCCCTTTTTCGAGCATCAACTTGAGCTGTTTCACCCAACCTTCTTCCTTGGTGACTTGTTTCTTCTCTAGAAGACTCTCGCACATGTTAACGTCTATGTCAAATGCATCCAATACTTGACATCTAATTTATATTCACATCTTCATTGTTATCATATATGTCTTATATGCCTTTGCTCCCGACCATGCTTGTAGATCGATATGATCTCAAATCCATGAGGATTACCATCGACTAATGATACTACTAGTAGTTTTAAAATGTTTCTCAATTTGTCGATGGATAACCTTGAATTTTATTCATGCACATTGGTGTAGTTGCATTAATCCTCATAGTTTTTGATCATGTCTTGGAAGCAAAGGCGTATACGAATGATAGAATGACAAGTAAACAATTTGAAATGGACATGATTTCATCACGAGGATGTGGATAAATATAAGATATATGCTAAGTATAGGTTGCCTATGATATGTAAAGAGGTTGAGATGTGTGAGTCTTTCAAAGAAGGATCAGTCATGAAAGAAGCTAGTTGGGTGGAACAACTCAAGAAAATTGTTGATAAAAGGGTATAAGTTGAATTTGAGGCTTTCATGCAATCCGACTAAAATCTTATTTATCTAGTGCTTAAAAGCCACCTCATGATTTTGTTTTTCCAACCCATGAGAAATTAAGAAGATAGTTAGTGGGTGTTGCGGATTGCTTATTTTTTCCGCTTGTGCTTTTGCTTAAAAATAAGTACTTATAAAAAGAGTACTTATGAAACTAGTGTTTAGATTTGCTTATTTTATAAAAAACACAATATATATGTAAAAATAATAATTTCTAGATAAATTTCTATCAAGTTCATTTATTAAAGTTTTTAGGTTAAATACTAGAGTAAAAGGTCATTTTAAATAACCGCTTACTCATTAAAGGTTAAATTTCCTATAGCTACGGTACTTATAGCTTCCGGTACGCGCTGTATGCCTTTAGTTTCATCTTTAACTTTTATCACTGAAACCTATGAATCCTTGATCGATCTATTTACTACTCTATTTTTTTTAGAACGGCAATTTTTTTTCACTATCTCACAATATATTTCACACTTGCCTCCAGCGAGGTTTGAACCCACAACCTCTAGGTTGGTGGGGAACTCTCATACCCAAGGATACCCTTGGTGGCCAACTGAGACTACTCTATTTCATCATGCCGCATTCGATTTACTACTCTATCCAATGTTGCTGAGTAGGCTAACTACTGGCTAAGTATGAAATGAGACATTCCCCTCACAAATATAGTTTTCTGTGCTCACATTCTCCCGGTTGTGCTCAATTGTTTAGTATAAAACCGTCAATGGAGTGTAATTTTTCAGGGGAAACATGATCATGCTTTTTTATTGTACATTTGTACTAGACGAATACCCGCGCAAAGCTGACGGTGTATAGCGGAAACTAATTATACTTGCGAACTTGTGGTTCTGGTGTGACCCTTGATGCAACACTTAAGGGCTCAATTTGTAGTCATTGCGAGAAAAAAAGTCTATGAGCAAGAAACAAAAAATGATAAAAGTTTGAGGATTAAACAATATTTAAACTATTAAATTAGTGGTGGGTGTTGTTACCATTTCTAATTAAGGGTATATTAGTAATTAAACTTTACTCATTTTTTAAGTTTGTAAGTTAAAGAAAAATTGTTTGCCATATATAGGTAACATAATATGCATGTTCTTTCAATTTGAGTGACTACCTTTTATTTTTTGCAATTGAGAATGAAACCAATTCAGTAGATTACCCACCTTTTGTCAATTTTGATGATATGGCACATGACAACTGACAAGGACGAAATGAAGCCATTTCAACATATTATAAAGCTTGACCTTTTGTGAATTTTGATGAGATGACATGTACAACAACTATACCCAATCCCGCCAGAGCGGGGTATGGGGAGGTAGGATCTAGACCCGAGGGTAAAGAGACTAGTTCGAGAAAGGCCTCCAGCATATGATATGGCATGTGACATGGACAGTTATTACTTTTTTAAATAAATATTATTCCGTTAAAATTACAACAGTTATTTCCGACAACTAAACACTTATTCCGGCATCCATAAGAAATTATGGAGCGAGGAGCATTCAAAAATTTGTTTTGTTTTGTGTGTGTCGTAAAACAATTCAGATGGCGGCGATAGTATTTGTCTTGTCCGGGAAGAAAGGGGATAATTGTTCATCGGTGTTCACCAATTACACATATATAAAGTACTCCGTAACATATTACTTTTGCATCTCTTTATAATTTTGGAATACAAATGATCGATTGCTTAAACGGAACCGAATTAAATAGTGTATGTACCCTAAAAATAGAAGATAGTTAAATTGAGAATATATGCAAAGTATCTAAACATTGTGATTTTTCTACATGTTGCAGGTGAGAAAATGTGCTCAAGAGTGTCTTGTGAAGGTCTTCAAGTCTTTTCAGTCACCTCTTGTCATAAAAATGGCAAGCAAGTTGGTATTAAAATCCTTCAAAACCTATATGTCATCGGCAGTTAAAACAGTCGCTTCAAGTTCCGCAGATGGATCTAAAGATTATAATTTATCAAAATGTGAACACTTGGAAGTTCTCCATATGATAAATCTATTGAAATTTCTGGTCCCTTGCTTACCAAGCGAAGTCGTTTCCAAAGCCGTTTTAGAATTAGAAAAAGCTATAAGCTCTAAGTTCTCTCCGTTAACAAGACATGTTTTTGATGTTATGGAGGAGATACTTCGATTCTTGGAAGCTGGATCTACTTTTCCGGATACCGTAAAGATAGTCACTACACTCGCTTCATATATGTCTAAGAAGCAGAACCCAGTGGACACTGTTTTTTCCGCAGCAGCTCTACTGGATAATTTTCTTACCAAGTTTCAAGTTGGAGATACAGACAAATGGAACAGCCATTATTCCTTAATCATCGGTTCTATAGCAGGTACATATATTCTATGCTTGAATAGTTGAATTGTCATATCACTAGGCAACAAGTAATGATGGGAACAGTGAAATATCAGTTTGGATGCAAGATATGGCATTTGGCATAAATAAGTTAAATTTTAATGGTAAAGAATAACATAACACTAGTACATTTACTTTCTTGCTTTACTATATCAAACATGTGGTTTTTGAGAAACTTGCGCCTTGCATGACAACGATACTTGTATCATTGAGAGTCCTGTTTAATTTGTTTTAGAAACACTTACTGTTGAAAGTATTATGTGTTTCTGGATAGATAGCTTGAGGTACGCTCACCTAAAATTATTAGCAGTACTTGTACTAACTTTGTGTGTGTACTTTTAGGTCTTCTGACATCTGAGGCTACTGCTGCTAAGGCTTCAAATATCTTAAAGGAAATGATGAACCGTCATATTGATGTAGATTTTCTTTCGAGTTCGGAGACCATTTCCACAGATGTAAATAATGTTGAATCCAAGGAATCAAGAATATTGAAATCAATATGTGATGCTCTTCTCAAAGTTCTCAGTCGAGGAATTCCAAATGAGCATGCTTTGGCTGTCATCTCTGAATTATTTATCAAACTTGGTATGTCAAATGCTTATATTTTTTTGGCCCATGTATCATTGTTGTTGTCATAAGCACTTGATACAGACATCTGGTTTTATTTGTGATATCTAGGGAAGAGTTCTCATGTCTACATGGAGAGCATACTTCTGAAGCTTGGCACCTTTATGGCAGTCGCATCTGGAAATGCTTCTGATTTAAAACATGTAAGTTTTTTAAGCTACCATAACTTTTCTCAGCCTGTCCATTACTTTGATGACCTAGAGTCAAAAGAAATCAAAAATTCTCTCTTGCTTTAGACTTTGAATCTGATGTGCATGTTCAAGGCGTTAGAGAAGGTTTAGATACTTGCATGGTAATACTAATGTGTTTTGTATGGATGCCATTTTATCAATATGATGTTGTTCTGTTTTATTACAGCTTCAAGAGTGTATGGGGTCTGCTGTCATTGCTATGGGACCAGAAACACTGCTTGCTGTTTTACCTATCTCCCTGGATGCCAAGGATCAAACCTGCTCAAATGTTTGGTTAATACCTATTTTGAAGGACTACGTTACTGGATCATCCTTGGGGTTCTTCATAGAGAGTATAGTGCCTCTAGCTGAATCCTTTCAAAAAGCTTGCCAAAAAGGTATAACCTTTTTGGATTCTTGTTTAATGGTATTTAGCATATCACCTTTGGAAAAAAGTGCTAGACCCGCACATGGAAATAACAATCATATAATTCTAGGGTTTTATAAATAGGGGTCTGGTATTCTTATATCCAATATAATGATTGTTTTATGAGAGCATGATAACTACTCGTATATTATCCATAGTTATATAGTTTTTATCAATAGGGGCCTGGTATGCTTGATCTGATAAGAATTTTAGGCTTTCTGTTTTTTCATAAAATCATTCAAGGGTATTGATGTAATGGTACAACCGCGGACAGGGAATATAATTTCATCATGATAGTAATTTGACCTTTTTGCCAGTTAAAAAGTCAGTAATTGGAGAAGAACTGCATGCTCATGCCATTGGCTGTTGGGGATTATTGCCTGCCTTCTGTTGCTATCCCAATGACACACATAAAAAATTTCAATCCTTAGTGGAACTTCTTATTCCATGCATCAGAAAGGATGCCATTATGCTTGAGCATATTGCCATTGCCTTGCAGGTAACGTCTATAATCGATTGTGGTGTAGTTTTTTCTGTTTTTTTCTTGACTACTTATGTTATCATATACATACTTGCATTTTCTGCAGCTTCTAGTGAAGCAAAACAGGAGTTTCCTTGGTACCGATCAGGGTGATGATGCGGTTTCAAACCCTCCAAAGACGAGTTACTCAAAGAAAACTGCTACCAAAAATATCAAGGCCTTGGCATCATGTTCAGAGGCGTTGCTTAAGGCTTTCACCAAAGTGTTTTTCAAAGTGTCGCCCAAGAAGCGTGCTTTTATAAAGGTTGTTCTAATTTCCTTCTTTCTTTAGGTTATTACGTCACTAATTGTTTTTTATATTTCTTCATTTTTTTCTTTTGACTTGGCTGATTTAGGAATCTCTAGAGTTGTAGTTGACTTTCCTTAGGAGTTAGGAACTCTTACGTCATTGGTGCACATATATTTCTCCAATTTTGTGTTGTCACTAGCATGTGTTATATGTAGAAAGCAACAACGGCTCTACGCCTTCAAACTAGTAGGCAAGGGTTTGAGAGGGTGTATATTTGTTATAAATCTATTTGACCATTGCCATCACATTTTTTGTTTCTAGATTCTTTTTTTGGTGGATCCATTTGATATCTTGGACAATTTTGGTACCTAATCGAAAATTTGATTTTGACCTTTCTGTGCTTATAGATTCGAATCAAATTAATTTTGACTAATAAGTTTGCTTCTTGCAACTCTTTTATAATGACATACTTAAACAAAGCTAAGCTTTATAGACTTTTTCAATACTCCATCTACTGCAACCAGTAGGTGAGGGTTTAAATGGACACATACATTTTGTTCATCTGCCATTACAGTATTTGTATTCCTCATTCTCTTCATTGATGTATCTTTTTTTTAGTTTATTATGTTCAAGGCTTATTAAGACAGAACTTGTTTAGAAATTACATTGAACCGTTTGACTTTCTGCCATACGCTGCAAACTGTTTCAACTTTTTGTTTTTTCACTTCATATTTACATTTAAATTTACAGGATACCATTCGATGCTTGGCACTTATCACCGATTCTTCAGCAATTAAAAGGATTTTCATTTCGTCAGTCAAAAGATTGGAGCTCAAGGTTTCTGTGGATAAAGTAAATGCAAAAAGGTATACATGGCATTATATAATTGCATTGCTTGTTGCTCCTTTGCCGTCATTGCTTAAACTAATTATCTAAGGAATTATTGGCCTCCCACAAGGGTTATTTTAATTATTTCACGTGAAGAGAAATAGGTGATTTTGGAAGTTTTTATTTTATATTGTTGTTGATTATGTTTTTCTAGTTCTACTGCTTAGATATATACATCAACAGTGACATAAACTTTGGGGGCAAGCTTGCATGACTCAAACTTTGAGGGCAAGCTTGCACACTTTTCACCTATTAAATAAGCTTTCTGACACTTAGAGGATCCCCATTTATCCTTAGTTCCATCTTCTTTTCTGTTTGTTTCGACTCTATGTATACTGTAGGTGGACAGCTAAATTATATTTAGTTGGATATTGTTCCAACCAAATAAGATTCCTTAATTAAATTCACCTTTTTAAAATGGTATTCTGTTTAATTATGGGTATTTCTACAGAAGCATGTATATATCTCAAATCAAGGGTGCGAGTGATGACATGCAGACATGTATGATAAAATAAGTTTCTTTTCTGTTCATTTTGTCTTCATCTAGGTGCCTGATACTTGAGCTAGCATCGTCTATCGTTGGAGCAGCTAGCATGGATCTCATTGATCTCATATACAACTTTATCAAGCAGAGTTTACAGGTGTGCTAATAGTCTATTATGTTGACGTCTTTCCTTTTGTAATCATAATTTAAAGCTACCATTTTATATTTCTAATTTTGTGTAGGAAGAGGATAAAAACATCAAATTGGCAGCTTATGCCACTCTTAACAAGATTTTGGAGGCAAGCACCAATAGTATCTTACTTTTAAAATACTGTCAAGAAGATCGTCTCATTGTTTTTGTTCTAATTGTTTAGGGGTCATCCGAGTTCTGCTCTTCAAAATTTGAGGACCTTATGGATTTATTACTTGGTTTGACGTCCCCTGTTGATGAGACGTCACTTAGATGGCGGTTTTCGTGCTTCAGGAACTTGTTAATTCACTCAATTGAGGTCATTTCTATACTCCCAAACATTTTTAATGTTTTGACTATTTTTACTTGATTTATTTTCGTATTCACTGTAAGGAATGGTAAAATTTCATATGTGACAGTGATACCGATTAATGAATTGAATGGCTAATTAATATTAGCTACAAGTCGAGTCCATTTCTCTTTTTGTTGTTATTGATTTAGTATTGTTTATTTTATCTTTTTTTGTATGCCATTTGAAATATTCTAATAGTTTGCTTTGTAAATGAATATATGTAGATAACTTTGGATGGAGAGAACACCCATGGTTTTCGTATGCTAAACGAAATTATAGTGACTTTAAAAGATGTAAGATCTACCTTCAACTAACTTCTGCCTTCTATAATTGATATTTTATAATGTTTGTTTCCTTATCTTCCTTTGACCTTCAGGCCAAAGAAGAAAATAGAAAAGTGGCGTATGATATTCTATTGGGCATGAGTTCATCCCTGCAAAAAACATCATCTTCAATCGAGAAAGGACCATATTATGAATTCGTCAGCATGGTAATCACTCAATTATATTTAACATGCTTTAGTTTTCAGAAGTGTTATTTTTTTTTCCTCTATCAATATACTTTGTTGGCTTATATACCTGTCTCTTTATTCATTTTAACTTGCTAATTTGCCACACTGCTCATTCTTACTATTGGTGATGTAAAAATACTCAGATAATGGGATATCTTTCTGGATCTTCTCCGCAAATAAAGAGTGGTGCAGTCTCTGCGTTATCTTTAGTGGTTTATAATGATTCTAAGATCTGCACTTTGTTGCCTGATCTTCTGCCATCGATCCTTGAGTTGCTGCATAGCAAATCGATAGAAGTTATAAAAGTTAGTTTCTTCATCTTGATGTTAAACTGTAGCTGTGTTTCTTGTACATGCGGTAATTTTAACCTGTCTACTTATGGATGGGTTATGCTTCCTCTCTAACGGGTCATAGAGAAAACAAAATGCTTAGTGGAAACGAGTCAAACTGTTAGAATGTATCACGAAGTGTATTTAAAAATGCATGAATTTCAAAATCAGTTTATGCAATCATTTTGTAATATTATTCAATAAATATATTTGTTTATTTTGGCAGCAAGTATTATGCATGTCATTTTGTCTCTTGTTTTTACTACTGATCAATGTAATTTTATTGATTGCTCTTGCCAGGCCGTTTTAGGTTTTCTCAAGGTGTTAGTTTTGAGCCTTCAAGCGAAAGACATGCAGAATTTTTTGCCTGATATCCTCAGTAAACTTCTGCCATGGTCATCTGTTTCTCGGCATCATTTTAAATCAAAAGTATGTTCTAGATTGACCACCTATAGGATTAAACATTTCCAGGATGTATGGGTCTGTAAGTGTGTTCTTATTTACTCGTATCATGTGTTTGCGTTTACAGGTGACGGTCATCCTGGAGATTATGATGCGGAAGTGTGGTTCTGCATCAGTGAAACTTCTAGTACCCGAGAAATACCGAGATTTTGTTAAGGATGTGTTGGAGGTATTCTAATCTTACTTTAATAGCCGTGTAGTATATATTTCATTGCCCCTAGGTGTAGAGATACGTTGCTTTATATATTCACATGTTTCACAACACCCCGGTACATATGGGGCATGTATACTTTCATGCTTTTCGACTTATATATGTTTTTATGGCCTCATTTCTTATAATTCGTGTATGTATGTTTGGCTTTATTTCTTATATGCTGGTATGCTTGTATGTTCTTATAGTTCTATGCTATTGTGGTTTTAATGTCTATTTGCTTTATTTTTCTTATATGGGGCTTGTAATTAGGACTATATGCACATAGATTCATATTTCTTTATATGCTTGCAATCATGTATTATGATTTATATGTTGTTAGTCCCATATGCCACACGACCACACATAAATTTACATATACACACAAGCACACACTCTTGCCAGAGGGCTTTCAAGAAGTCCCTTTACCCGCGGGTAGGGGTGTGACTGTCTACATCATACGTCCCCCATACGCCGCTTTGGCAGGATTGGGTATGTTGTTGTGGTGACTCTAATAGCTGTGTAAAACCAAACATGGGTTCCGACTTCTAAGTATGTTTGTAGTTAGCTTACTGTCCTAAATTGAGAATGAGTACCATCATGTATGTACGTTTAAAAAATGTTGGTTATGACTAGAGGTGGCATATTGGGCGGCTGGGGTAAGATTCTACATGGGCAAATTTTGTATGTGTCAGGCTGACCCAGAATCAACACATTGTGTTCAAAAGTCTTTTTTTTATAATTATTCTTTTTGATGTAAAGATTTATAATCCATTTGACTTGTAAAAGATAAATTATAACCCGAATCAAGCCATACATGAGTAAACGGTGTGTCATAGGATGATGATGTTAGCTTAGTAATAAAAGCAATACCAGTCCCATATCTATAGAACTAAATTTTTTAAATCCCTAATAAGTAACAAAACAAATGCTTACCTATTCGATTGCTCTTATTATAACTGTAGTAAGGGAATATAAATGGTCCTATTTGATTTTACGCATAAAAGTGATCTTACAAGTGTTGAATTACAGAATCGTCAAAACAAGACAAGTTCCCATGAAGGTGTCTCAACAGAAACAGATGCAGAATTATCTGAAACAGCCCCCAAGAGGTTAAATTTCGTAAACCAGTTTTTTATTTATTTAAGTCGCGTTTTATATTAGATGGGTCATGTATAAAAAAGCAGCTGAATTTGAGGTCAAGCTGGTTCAAACCACCCAATGTCTATATTTATCGCCTCAACTTCCTAAATTTTTTAATCTAAAATTATACGAAATATTGTTGTAATAGTTTTGTTTTTGTAATCATAATCATTAATAAAAATTATTTCTGTCATTTTTGAATGGACCAAAAGTGTCTGCTTTGGTCTCTTTTAAGTATTAACCCTAATCCGCTTTGATCTGTTAGCCAACCTATATGCCAGTGTTGCTAACATGAATTATATCTATTGTTTTTTTCAGTAGGCAAGATAGGAACCCTAAGACTGGTGGGAGATTCACCAAGAAAGAGTATCCAACAGACACCCGAAAGAGAAAGTGGGATGATAAAAACAGTTCACATCAACCTCGTAAGTTTTCACATGGAGGAGGCAATGTTCATAGGAAGAAAGAAGAAAAACATTCTGGTCATGCTAAATCTACAGACCGCCCATCACAAGGCGGTAAAAGAAAAAACACAAGTTTTAGAACTGATAATTCAGGTGCGAAGAGACAGAAACAGTGGAGTAAAGGAAACAATAGGAAATCATCCGTTACCTGAATTAACCTGACAATTTGAAAGTTGAGGATCCCTGAAGTCAATTTTTAGGCGCTTGACACACCACATTTCTTGCAACTCATGACGCAACATGACTCTCCAATATATGAGTTGCGTATGGTCCAATTACGGTTGACTACGTTAATGGCACTAAGACCAATTTTGTTCCTAGCCCGTATCTGACCATGTTTAATTCCGGATATACATGTATATTGTGAGCATTGTCAAGAATTGTATATGTATCCAGACTGAAAAAGGAACAGAACCCAGTTTGCGTTGTTTCTGTGGGCTTGTCATTGATTTATTAATATTTTAATTATTTACGTTTGTATGAGATATTTTGAATACACATATGGTTGTCGATTTGTATGCTAGCCAATCTTGCACAGCCGACTTGTAAGATTCACGTTCATCAAGTGTTACTCGGTTTGTTTAAATGAATCTGGTGTTTTTGGTTTGGCTCATTCGGTTATTCAAGATTATCCAAACTAAATATTATATTTAAAAACCAACGTTCTTGATGTTAGAGCGTACATAAAAAGACAATCTACTTTCGAGCACCTGACCGTTAAGGCTGAGATTTACCGGCTTAGTGTAGAGCCCCGGTGGGCGTTAAGAGGCGGACCTACAACCATTGTAGGTGGTTTCCGGGAACCACCTTAGATGGATGTAGGTGGTTCCCGGGAACCACCTTAGACACCGAATTTGTAGCTGCCATGTAAAATTTTGAAGGACCTACCTTGGAAATAAATGAGGAACCACATTAGATTAATTTAAAAGAAGGAAAGAAGAAAAAAGAACACGAAAATAATCGATCCGAAAATTATAGCCGGAAATTTTGGTCGGTATTCATCAAGAACATGAAGTTCTTAAGATGCACCGTTACTACTTTTGTAGGGCCCAAGATATAGAAGTTTATTGGAGGTCTTATTAAAAGTTGTGAGGTCAAAGTAGACTTTACTTTTTGGATAGTGAGGTCAAAAAGTAATTTTTTTACTTCTCGTAAAAGTTAAATTCCTTTGTCTTGTGTCTTGTTTAATAAAAATAAAGGGATTATGTATCAAAAGGCCACCCAACTATTAAGTATTTTACTTTTAGGCCACTCATTTTTTTAAACTAACTTATGGGCCACCAAAGTATGTGTTTGTTTTCCTTTATACCAATCTCGTTCAAATTCTTGCCGGAAATTTATACAATTTTAAGAATAAAGCTAATTTTAACATACCAAAACAATAAAAATTGAAAATTTAAACGTAAAAAATTAGTTAGATTGTCTTATTTTACTTTCAACTAACGTTGCACATAAATAACGGCTAAAATTGCTATTTTACATTTCATTGCTCATTTGTGTTGTTTTAATATGTTACATTTAGCTTTATTCTTGTTGTTTCAAAGAGTTTCGAGGTAAAACTATCCGAAATTTGTATAAACGGAAGCAAACTCATAAATGGGTGGCATATAAGTAAGTTTTGATAAATGGGTGGCCTAAAAGTAAAAAGTTTAATTGTTGGGTGGCCCCACAATACATAATCTCAAAAAGGAACTATAGTACGGTATTAAAAATGTGTCTTATTTGTGTTAACATAACAATTTTTATTAAGTACTCATGTTAGTATCATTATCTGTTCGTTAAGCTAAGAACAAAAGTGAGAAAAGAAGATTTGCTTATAAAAAGGAGTAGTGGTTTTATAAATAAACATTTATTATCGTTCATACAAATATGTATTAGAGGGTACGAGTAATAACTAATTATACAATCATGACTCGTTTTCAAATTATAAGCGTTATAAAGAATCGATTATAAACACCTTAACTTGATATGACGTGACATGCTCGACCCGACATATTGACCCGTTGACTAAGTGACTGGTTATTATTATTTTTTTCATCTGAGCATCTTAGAATTCCTTCTGGGTATCGTCACCGAAGGGAACCACCTTAGATTTCTGGCTGGGTCTGCCACTGGCGTTAACAGGTGCGTGATAGAGACATGCAAATAAAGGCATGTGTGTCTGTGTCTATTTTTGAGTTGTTATGGTGTTTGAGACGGTTGAGGCTAGATACACGACCAACATTTTTATTAGAGGGCTGAGTATTATGGCTTGAGTACCCTTGCTATTCAACGTGGCTTCAAGCCAAATCTAAGTCATGACACCGACCTTGCCAAATCGTACGCCAAGAAATTTGCTTAAATCAAAAAGAGAGAAAAATGAAAATTTTAATCACTGGGGCAACAATTATTTATATATATTTTTATTTCAATCTTTATATATATCATATCTTATTACACAATTTATTACTACAATTCTTTTATCCGTTTTACCAAATACTCAAAATTTCGAATATCGTGAACTTTGAACATGAATGGTGTATACGTATCTGATGACGAAGGTGGGTATTTGCTTTTGATGAAAGCTTGTGAGTATTACCAACCGTTGCAACAACAACAAGAATATGAAAGTTCACGCTCGCGTATTTCGATAAACCATGAACGTGGTGTGGCGGAAAAACGTTTCTTGGCCAACTATTTTGGTAATAATCCAAAATATCCGAAGTACTATTTTAGGCATCGATATCATATGGTCAGGAAACTATTTTTAGAAATAGTCAAAAGTATAGCTACTTATACTTATGATCCTTTTCTCAAGCATTTTAATTTGTTTATATTCTGACACGATGCAACACGTCAAACGTGTATTAGTCATATCATGAAATGCACTTCCGTCATGCGTCAATTGGCATATGGCTCAACACGTGATGCATTTGATGAATATTTACAAATTGGTGAACATTGTGTACGCGATTGTTTAAATTATTTTACTACGTGCATTATCTGTACACGTCTGAGTTTTTTAGAAAACCAGACATTAATGACATGCAAAATTTATATGCTACACATAAGAGGATTCATGGATTTATGAGAATGATTGGAAGCATTGATTGTATGCACTGAAAATGAAATTGTCCGAAGGCATGGAACAAGCAAATATGCAAGAGATGATAGAAAAGATCCTACAAAAATGCTTGAAGCTATTGCATCGTACGATTTCTGGATTTAACATGCTTCAATTTTTGTCAAGTCATTTACGGTGGCACGAAACAAGAAACATGGGTTCTTTCAGAGATGAGAAGAAAGTGCAAGAAACGATGTTGAACGATATTTTGGTGTCCTCCAAGGACGTTGGGGGAATTATACAACAATCGGCTCGTGGTTACGGCGCCAGCAAGCTACGGAGAATCATTTACACTTGCATCATATCACATATCATGATTTTGAAAGATCAAAAGTTTGTGATAAGTGAATTCAACGAATTGTATATTAGTCCGCAACGAAATATAAAACGTACTTGGATCGAGAGATGCACTATACAACGAAGGAAAACCAAAAAATTACGTGATAAACAAACACGATAAACTTTTCAAAGAAATCTTGTGGAGCAGCTTTAGCAACAACAACAACAAAATCAGTTTATTGATAATTTTATGCATTTGTATTATTTCGTAATTCTTTTAGTGTTTTTTTCCTATTTTTCGTATTTTTTATGTAACTTTTACTTTTAGTTTGATACATCGTCAACGATAACCAATCCCGCCAAAGTAAGGTATGAGGTGTACTTTTATTCTAATGAATGAAAAATTAGTTGGTTCGAAAGAATAGAAAAAGAAAATAAAATGGTGGATCCCAAACGGTGTGTTTTAGCATAAGCCATGAGGAAGGGGATTTTGGGTGTGTGAGTGAAAAAAGGATGGTTTGCTGAAGTGGCATGACGTAACACCCAAAAGTTAGAGTTTTCCCTTGGAAAGTTTAGGGACCAGCGGTGTTATAGGAAAAAAAATGACAAATTACCAAAATACCCATCTCGTATTATGCATGTGTGGAGGATTATGGGAAAAACAAATGATCGTTAGAAAAAAATAATTTAGGGACCAAATGTGAGTAAAATTGACTAAATGCGAGAATTTGGAACTGTTAGGTGTAATTTACTCATTAAAATTTCTTCGAGTTACAATACAACTCTCAGAGCACTAGGTGTAGTAACACCATTAACACCAAAAAGAGTTGTCACCTTTGCGCCACCTGAGCATTATCACTTTTAAATAGGGTTGAGCATCGGGCCAAACCAAACCAAATCGAACCAAAAACCGACTTTGAAGAAAACATGAGTCGAAAACCGAACTGAAGTGAACCGAGCAAAATCGAAACTGCACCGAGCAAAACCGAAACCGAAAACCATAAATATATACAAAACCAAACCGAAAATGATCGGTTCGGTTTTGGTCGGTTTGTCTCGGCTTGGTTTGTCGATTCGATTCGGTTTCGGGTTGGTTTTGCTCGGCCTGATACTTTTAGTAATATCATACATAGTTTTTAGGGTAAATTACATTGTTGGTCCTTGAACTCTACCCTGTTTGCCCGTTTGGTCTCCAGATAACGAGGACTCGCATACGGGGTCCCTAAAGGCAACTGTTCATTGCCCTTTTGGTCCCTGAAGCCCCGTTATGCCTAACGACGGTTATCTATGTCGTTATCTTGGCCACGTCGCCCTTCCACTGAAGGGAAGAATCATCTTTTCACTTAAATTTTTGGTTGCACATTTGGTCCCTGACCCTTAGGATACTATAGTACCGTTTACTGTTCCATTTTTTTATCGTTCAGCGGTCGCGCATTTGGTCCCTTAGGTATGTTTTTTCCGCCCTTTTCCTTTTCGCCAAAACACCCAACTAGTGATATAACCCATTATAAAATGAAGTTGCACGTATTTTACATACCAACTTGTCATATACATACCAAACAAGTGATTAACATGTAAAAGTAAAACTTAACAATACATATTACTACAAAAATCAAAAGATTACAATTGTAACCAGGCATTGGACAGACCCGAAATACCCAATGGCCTAATTTTAACATCAAATTCTAACAAACATTTTACAAAGACTCATAATCACACACTTGCAAGAGACAAAATAAACTCATAAAGGTTAGGATCAACTTTAAAAGGTGGAATGAACTCAACCTCATCATCATCATCCATTTGATTAGATCCAATATCAAAGATCTCATTGATAGTTTTTGATATTAGGTTGTATTTTACAACCTTTCCGGATAATTTTATCACCAAAAAAGCATAATCTTCCCCTTCTCCCAAACAAATACTCCAAACACTGAATCGACTATCCTTCTGGAAGTGAATTCATTAATTCATCTGTATTAACAAGGTACCTAACCGACCAGACGGAAGACCCTTTCATCATCTCGTAGATAGTAAACTCTGTAGAGCCAATATCATCTCTGCATACAAGAAGCATACAACTACATGATTCGAAAAATTTCCCTTGAAGATGCAACATATGATGTATTTCTATGAGCAGTAAAATTGGATCATTACAAGAGCCGCCAAAAGACTGTAAGAAGTTCCTTCCCCTATGCAACCCATGAGGGATATCTAAGGTTGTCATAATTGGATGGTCATGGTCTTCAATATTTAGTTTGCAATGCTTAAGTTGCCTATTCAACCCCTCTAGCCAATGGAAGGCGTCATTCCAATAGATTGCACTGTCAAAATGATCAAAACTGAAGTAGCTAAACCGGTCTCTGCACATGAGGATCAAGGTTAGGTATTTTCCTGCGTCTAAGGGTGAAATCAGGGGAAATGAGAATGCGTAGCCATTGTTTTGATACGGTTATAAAGAGATGAATAAAGAGAATAGTTAATCGGATTAATATTCCAGTCAAAAGTTTGTCTTTGTAAAGACTAGATGTGGTTGTGCAGCGTTTTCTCAAGCACGTCTGTTGCGAATTTGTGAAATCATCTCTGATATGTTATGATTTTTGAAGTTGTTGCCGGAATAATTAAAATGGAATAGAAATATTGTGTTAATCACTTTGGCAACACACTAGTTATTGTTGGTGGAGTATGTGAGTATGACACATCATTAAATAGGGAATATAGCGAATCTGAATAGGCAGGGATGAAATTTGGAATGTAAGTATTTTTAGGCCATTACCAAACACACCCTTAACTAGCTTTGGATAGTTTAAACTATCAACGTTGGTCCCTTAAATGAAACACACCCTTAACTAGCTTTGGATAGTTTGACTTGTAGTATTCAAAGTGGTATTATTTTGGACACCACTCAAATTGGACTTGTATAAGTCAAACTTATCAAAACATAGTAGTACAAGACTTCAAGCAACATTATTAAAGTTGACATAAGATGCATTAGCAAAATCTTAGATTCTACCAAATAAAGTATCACTGTTGGTCCTGATCCTTAAAAACATTGAACCGATATTATTTTAGACATCAACCCTAATTGACTTGTAAAAGTCAAACTTATCAAAAATATATTACTTCAACCTTTAAAAGTATACAATGCTGAATAAGGTTTAACGACACTAGTTCATAATTAATTCACATACAAGCATCATTAGAAAAATGGACATAAGATGCATAAGAAAAATATTAGATGGTTGAACATAAAGTGTTTGATCAACAACCATTCAATGTATGATCAAACAAACATTAAAGGTAACAAATTCATTGTTGGGTAAATTACCACTGTTAAAGACAAACAAACATGTCACTTTTAAAATGTCTATTGTTAACTTGAACAACAACAATTTCTCTTGTTCAAACCTTCTTTTTTCCCTTTCTGTCTTGATCTGCAACTATTGCATCTTTTGGTTTTCTTGTTCCCTATTGCATCTTTTGGTTTTCTTGTTCCAAAGGTTATGTTACCAATACAAGCCCATGTATGACCTGCTGCAAGGCCTATTATGCATTTTCTTATTAGAACAGGGCTTTTAGCAGGAAATGGTTTTGTTTGAATATTTTGGGTTACAACTTTCTGAGCTGTAACCTTTTCTGGCTTGGAGGTTGAACTTTTTGATTTAGATGCAACTTCAAATTGTACAATGTTCTCATCGGTTGTATCATCAAAAGAAGATGTTTCTGCAAACAAAAATGTTTTGTTAACAAACTATTTCTAACTAGTGTTACTGGTAACATGGTAACTAAAGGTCTAATTTTGGGGGCGATAACGGAATAATTACTACTACTTCATCACTAAACCAAGCTATTAATTCCACAAGATAACATCGTTTAAACTATTACCTTTGTCGGTTTTTTGTTTTCTTTCTTTCAAGCATCTTCTTATTTTTTAGGTAGGCAAAGACCCTTTCTAGATTCGATATCATGTCTGCTAGGTTATCCATCGTGCCGTTCATATCCACGGCGCCATGGTCATCTATAAAGATTAATAAAATTGAAATCAATAATAGACCCTCTCAAAAGAACAATGCATAAAAAAGACAAATAAACATGGGTATACCAACAATCTGCCAAACAGGAGAGTTGCTTCACTACACAGTTCCATCATTGTACAAAGATTTACGATTATTGTGTATAATCAAGCAATTAGATTTTAGTATTTTGTTTAGAATTAATGTTTATGTTTGTATGTGTTACACGAACATGCGATGGTTTTTGTTTAATTTTTGTATGTCAGTGTTTATGTCAAACAATTGTATCCTGCAATCGTGCCCAAATTATAGTTGTACCCGTCAATAGGTTAGTATTATTTATTGCATTTGTAGTCCCTGAACTTATAGATGATGATTACAAAAAGGGGAAGAAGATTTATGATGTGCAGCTTATTATTGTGATGACATGTTTTAGCATTGTTTCTTCATGCAGGTTGTTTTGTAATATCAAATAGGGGAAGATTGTTGGGAATTACAGATTTGAAGATTACAAAACCTATTAGACGAAATGAAGAAAGAAGAAACAATGAAGGACCAAATATGTAATAGTTAGCTTTGTTAGTAAGCTAGGGTTTGTAACCATCCTCTACTATATAAAGAGGATAGGCGTCTAGGTTACAATCCATCCATTCATAGCAGACTTCTCCAATGAGAGTCTAAGAAACGCATAGAGCGTGTGTAGTGTAGTAGTAGTAGTTAGTTCTTTATTGTGTTTAATAAAGAAAACCTTATTAGTAACATGATTGTGTTCTTGTTCTTTATATTCCGCTGTGCTTATCAATCATTGTTATATTACCCTAGTTGAGTCCAGATCTTAGATTCTACAGTTGGACTTCTAGCTATTGGGTCTATTAATTGGACTTGCGAGTACATGTTTATAACTTGAATTTGATAACTGTTTTATGTTTTTGTGATATTTGGTACCGGTCAACTCATGAGGCGAGGAGCTTAAGAGTTTATTTAGCTAGACTGAATTTGATTATTTGCTTTAGCAAATAAATCGGGTGGTGTTTGTTTATTTGCGGCTCTTCAATTTGGTTCCATTTTCTATCCCTTTTCAATTTATTAGTGTAGCTTTAGTATAAAATGTTTAGCTTTGCTTATTTGATTGTTATGCTTAGTGAGTAGTTTTATTAGTGCTTGTTAAGTGATTTGTGAATTAGAATTAAGTGTGGATTTGAAAAATGTTTAGTTGATTAATAATCTTCGATTATTTAGATTTGTAGTTTGAATGTTTTAAAGGGCGAAATCCGAAAAAATAGTCAAACTACACATCTAGTAATTAATATCTTTTTAAGTGGTTTTTTTTCAATATAAGCCAACGTTGTGAGATAACTATCTTTTCTAAGGAAATTAATTCGTTAAGTAAAACCTTAATTCACACTTGATGAACTTTTCACGTCACTTAGCAAGCATTCTCGTCTTATGAATCTTTTAGATCATTTTAGCTTAATTCACGTAGTTTGATTGTTTATTATAATTCTAGTATTAATATTAGTATAATTTTTAGTATTAAATATATTTTTCTAAAAAGTAGTTTAATTTCTAAAACCAAAAAACTTAAAAGATAATCAAGCATTTTATACTTCAAAAACATTAACATGGATTTCAATTCATCTCTCGCCGTGGAAACGACACTCGGAAGATAGACTATTACTTTTCCTAAAGTAATTTTCTTATCTAACGGGAAATACTATATATTATTACGACACGCGTTTGACGTTCATCAGGTGTTGTGGCGAATGTGGATTTATTTGTGTGTAGATCTGAAAATGTGCTTGTTGGTGTGTGTTATAGAAAATATTTTTTTTAAAATAAAATATTTAGAAGCCGAACAAAATAAACTTGGACGTGAAATGACAATAATGCCTTTATCGTTAATGTTAAATTGGATGGAAAAAAGGTCAAAGGACCGAGCAACTCCTTTTGGTTAACCATAGGGACGTCTGATGTAATTATTGACTTTTTAGGATGAGACATGCAATTTGGGCATAACCACAAGGACCAAACATGTAATTAACTCGTTTTAATATATAAAGTTTAAAAACAAGGTAAATTACACCGTTGGTCCCTGAACTCTACCCCGTTTGGTCCCGATAAGGAAGGGACTCTCATAACGGTGGTCACTAAAGGCAAAGGTTCATTGCTGTTTTGATCCCTGAAGCCCAGTTATGCCTAATGACGGTTATCTCTGTCGTTATCCAAACCACGTCGCCTTTATGTTGAAGGGCACAATCGTCTTTTCACTTTTATTTTTGGTTGCACGTTTGGTCCTTGGCTCTTAGTTTACTATAGTAACGTTTACTGTTCTAATTTTTTTTCGTTTAGCGCTTGCGGTTTTGGTCGCTCAGGTCTATTTTTTTCCCACGCCTATATATATTCCCGCCTATTCCCTTTTCCACCCAACTTGTCATAAAACCCGATTGCCACCCTATAAATAAATCGTTACAATCCTACTCTTTTTCAAAAAAATGGCCTGTATCGAGGAGATTGCAAAGGATGCAAAGCTTATTAAAATTGAAGATCAATTGCTAGTCTTAATTAAGAGACAAATGGAGACTGGGTTGATGCTTGAGAAGAAGTTTCGAGATCTATGTGAGGAGGTGTCTAACTTTGTTAAAGAAAGCAAAGATGTGGTAAAGGAGGTTGAGAGGTTAAGTTGTAAATATGTGGCGAAGGAAACTGTTGGTTTGTTGAGACGTGGACAAAAGCGTGATTTGTATAAGATGACACGTCTCCAAATGATGGTGAATGAATCCCGTCTTAGTGTTCGTGAGAAGCATACCTTTGTTAGTAAGATAAATTTAGGGACACTAGGTTAGGTTTTGGTTGGTATTTGGTTTGCAGTGGTTGTTACCATATTTTAAGGTTTAGAAATGATTTGTATTGTTTGTTATGCAGTTGATTAAGTAGTAGTCAAAGTAGTATTCTTTTTAAAAGTACCCAACTTGATCAAGTAGAAGGAAGTATAATCAAATATCCCTTGTTCGTCCCTAACCTGGGTCATTGGAACCCAAATTGACTTGTAAAAGTGAAAACTTATCGAAACATCAACATACAAAGTAGTCAATGCTGAAGAACAACACAAAACTATGCAATGCTGTATAAGTCGGTATTTAATGATATTACTTTATTGTCAATAACATACGAAAGAACAACATAAAACATAATAGAATAACAACATCATCCATTTAAAGTTTTTTCATGGCTTCAACAAATTCCCTTTCTTTAAAGGTATGCATCTGAGTTTCGTTGATGTGTAGTATTAATTGTTGGCGCATCTCCATCTCGCGATGTTCAACTTCCCTGAAAAAAAGTGATAGCTTTCCATGCACGCATATCGTTCTTAACCTTTAACTTGTCAAGAATTCCCCGCCTTTTTCAAACTTTTGTCAACATCTTTATAACATCCAATAGTTTTTATGCTATTTGATTGTCATTCGCAACCTCCCTTTCCATTTGCACAACCCACATAAGAGCATAAGTTTTTGTTTTAGATGACCACCCGTTTCTGAACCTTCAAGATCCATTTTTGAAGTTTCTATGCGTTTGGGTTTCATGTTTGTTTTGGAATATGAACCAGTTTATGAACCTTCAAGATCCATTTTTGAAGTTTATATGCTTTTGCGTTTCATTTTATTTTTGGAAGATGAAACTTGTGATCTAGCGTGTTAATTTATATAAGAGTTTGTGTTAAGGGTTATGACATTTCCCGTTCTAAAAAAAGGGTTATGATGTCTTATACCCGTGAACGGACATGACGTTTGATTATCAACAGTTAATATGAAGAGTTACGATATTTCGTGTGTCCCTAAACTTATTTTAATTAGTGCATACTTGGTTCCTAAACTTAGTGTTCCCTACCGTAGAGTTTCCCGTCAATTCTACAAATTAATTGTGATGTATCGAGTCGTGTGACAAACAGTCAGATGCATTACAACTAATTATGACACTACACGTCTTGCATTTGGACCGTCAATTGCATTAAATTTTCTTTGTTGATATTTAAAGGGTGATACCCTGTAGGAACCCGTTAATACTTCCACTTCATAACCCGATACACGAATCAAGAAAACTAGAGAGAGAGAGAGACGAAATGAGAGAGAGAGAGATGAGAATGAACTTGCGGTAACTGCTAATACAAAGGGGTTGTTTGATGGGATGCTAGTGTACTGTGATCGGGAAAATGCAAAAGATCTTAAGTTTGCAAATGGTCTCCACAACTTATGGGTTGAGTTGCTTGAGCGTTCAAACGAAAGGCAATCGTTTATAACTGAACTGGAGGGTTTGTGTCCATCAGTCAAGAGGTACAAGATTCTGGAGTGTCTAAACGATGATCAAAGACAAGATTTTAATCAGTTGTTAGAGCTTAGGAAAGTAATTTTAGGAAAATATCGACAAGTGTCAAGAAAGATTGCTTTGATTGAGATAATCAGGTCTTTTTAGAAGTCTTGTTTGTGTTGATCTTTTGCTATTATATTAGTAGATTTTGTTGTATGTCCAAAATCTATATTTTGAAAAAACAATCTTGTTAATATATTATGGTTGCATTTTCATTTGCTGGAATGATGCTATACTTTGTGATGCTAAGGTTAGTATTAGACACATGGACCATAAAGAGTATATGTTGCCCCGTTGGTCCCTAAGGTTAGTATTAGACACATGAACCATAAAGAGTGTATGTTTCACCGTTGGTCCCTAAGGTTACTTTGATCTATTAACCTTTCCGGCCTTCCATATGTCTTCCAAAGGATGATGGTTTTAAGAGACTATACGTGTAATTAGAGTGCTAATTAATGAAAGTTACATAGAGCCTAGTGAATGCCAGCCGTCGTATCTTTCATATCTAATTAACCACTAATTTAAATTAGTTTTTGCTATTTAAGTGTTCTTACACAACATCATTTTCAAACCAAATACTCTACAATCTACAACAATAAAAAACAATGGCCAACTTCTCACGTCTACAAGAGCTTGCAGATGCTAGAAACTCAAACAATTTGAATGACGTAATGTCGGTCTATATTCAAAGGGATATCAATGCAGATCTCTAATTTGCAGTTGGATTAAGCCAACTGTGGGATGTGTTGAACAATCGAGTTAATGAAATGAATATGTTGTCATCCGAGTTGAATCTGTTGGGTGGTCCATTAGTAGTCCAATGTGTCGAGTATATCAAGCAGTTCTCCCAAACAGAAGTGCTTAGGATGTTGGAGCTAAGGAGGACGATAGCGGAAGTGCACATCCAAGTGCATAAAAAGATAGATTTTCTAACAGTTCTTAGGTTCTATTGATCAGCTTGTGGATATTTGGGTTATCTTTTTTTGTTTTTGTTTTTTTTATGTAGATGGGGATGAATGGATGATGATTAGGTTGGGTAAGTATGTTTTTAGGTAGATGGTGATGATGGTTGAGTTTGGGTCATGCCCCAAATTCTATTTTGGTAGTGTACAACTGTACATATTTTAAGCCGTTAGTAAATACATGGTAGCGTTTATGTACCTTGTTTGTCTTTTGATTTCACAATGATGTTGACACTTGTTTGGGTGTCTGGTCGATTCATTCCCATAAGTACATAAAATACCCTGTTTGACCATCGCAAGTCAAATTATTTGAATATGCGTAATCACAATGCATAAGATTGTCAAAAATCGCCTAACTTGTAGGCTTTTCATAACCATCCGAAAGTTACAACTTAACTATTACATCATAAAACTTAGCAAAATATCAACTACCAAATACCGATGGCAACAATGGGTCTTTATCATACTTTCTTTGGCTTTTCATCCTTGACCATCTCTTCTTGGGTGACTTTAATCCTCTAGCTTGGTCTTCTTTCCTCAACATGTTCATCGTCTAAACATTCATCAGTCACTTCTTGATCAGATAGTGCTTCAGCTTGATCATTAGCCATTTCAGTTACCTCTTCAGCAACATCTTCATGAACATTATTTTGAACAACCACAACCTGAATTGATTGGTCTAACCTAACAAAGAAGTCTCTAGTTTCATGTAAAGGATCATCTTGCCAATCAACTTCAGTACTTGGTGAATCATTCTGAGGCCAATCCCAACCAAAATGCTCACATGACTTTCCACTTATACTAGCATCATCATCCGTGTCATACATAAAAACATAAAAGTCATCTGGACTATCTTTTTCCTGGCTTAGCTTCTCTAAGATGTTATCCAGTGTCAAATTAAACTCTTCAAGATCCTCTTCTTTACTATCTGCTTCCTGGCTAAGCTTCTCTCTGAGTTTCTTAGTGCAAGACTCTAACTCTATGTTAACTTCTCCCAATACCTTGATTTCATGATCACGTTCAACCTTCCATTTAAACTTTTCAAGAGCCTCTTCTTGACTAACTTTTTCTTGGCTTAGCTTCTCTATCACTTTGTGAGTACCAGACCGTAACTCAAGGTTAATTTCCCCTAATACCTTGATTTCATCATCACGTTCAACCATTTTAAAAACTTATAGATGATACTGAACTGTACCTTTTGATATGTAAATGAAATGGATAGGGTGATTTGTTTTGGTGATACTTGCAAGGTTTACTTATAGAAGCATGGAAATTACCCGGCAAACTAACAAGGACACTTTAGGGTTCATGGACCAAACTTGTAGTTAAGATTATCAAATTTCTTGAAATCTTGAATAAATACGAAACTTTCTATCAGTTCAGGTACCAACCATGGAATCAATTGATGAATGTATGTGAGGGATCAAGCATGTTATTTTATCATAAACCAAACACCCCCATTTAAGGGTGTTTATAAGGGATCAACGGTGTAAATTACCAAATGGAAAAAAGGCTGGATACTTACATGTGTGAACAAGCATTTTAGGGACCGATGATGAAAATAAATCTATAAGTTCAGGGACTACAAATGCAATAAATAATACTAACCTATTGACGGGTACAACTTTCATTTGGGCACGATTGCAGGATACAATTGTTTGACAAAAACACTGACACACAAAAATTAAACAAAAATCATCGCATGTTCGTGTAACACATACAAACATAAACATTAATTCTAAATAAAATACTAAAATCTAATTGCTTGATTATACCCAATAATCGTAAATCTTTGTAAATGGATGGAACTGGTGGTAGTGGAAGCAACTCTCCTGTTTGGCCGATTGTTAGCATACCCATGTTTATTTGTCTTTTTTATGCATTGTTCTTTTGAGAGGGTCTATTATTGATTTCAGTTTTATTAATCTTTATAAATGACAACGGCGTCGTGGTTATGAACTGCACGATGGATAACCTAGCAGAGAGGATATCGAATCTAGAAAGGGTCTTTGCCTACCTAAAAAATAAGAAGATGCTTGAAAGAAAGGAAAACAAACCGAACAAAGGTAATAGTTAAACTGATGTATCTTGTGGGATTAATAGCTTGATTTAGTGATGAAGTTGTAGTAATTGTTCTGTTATCGCCCCCAAAATTGGACCTTTAGTTACCATGTTACCAGTAACACTAGTTAGAAATAGTTTGTTAACCAAACATTTTTGTTTATAGAAACACCTTATTCTGATGATACAGCTGACGAGAACATTGCACAATTTAAAGTTGCATCTAAATCAAAAAGTTCAACCTCCAAGCCAGAAAAGGTTACAGCTCAGAAAGTTGTAACCCAAAAGGTTCAAACAATACCCTTTCCTGCTAAAAGCCATATTCCAATAAGGAATTGCATACTAGGCCTTGCAGCAGCTCATACATGAGCTTGTATTGGTAACAAAACCTTTGGAACAAGAAAACCAAAAGATGCAATAGTTGCAGATCAAGACAGAAAGGGAAAAAAGAAGGTTTGAACAAGAGGAATTATTGTTGTTCAAGTTAACAATAGACATTTTAAAAGTGGCATGTTTGTTTGTGTTTAACAGTGCTAATTTACCCAACAATGAATTTGTTACCTTTAAGGTTTGTTTGATCATACATTGGATGGTTGTTGATCAAACAGTTTATGTTCAGTCATTTAATATTTTGCTTATGCATCTTATGTCCATTGTTCTAATGTTGCTTGTATGTGAATAACTACTTATGAACTAGTATGGTTAAACCTTATTCAGCATTGTATACTTTTAAATGTTGAAGTACTACGTAATATGTTTTGATAAGTTTGACTTTTACAAGTCAATTGGGGTGATGTCTAAAATATTACCAGTTCAATGTTTTTAAGATTGGGACCAACAGTGATACTTTATTTGGTAGAATCTAAGATTTTGCTAATGCATCTTATGTCAACTTTAATAATGTTGCTTGAAGTCTTGTACTACTATGTTTTGATAAGTTTGACTTATACAAGTCCAATTTGAGTGGTGTCCAAAATAATACCACTTTGAATACTACAAGTCAAACTATCCAAAGCTAGTTAAGGGTGTGTTTCATTTAAGGGACCAACGTTGATAGTTTAAACTATCCAAATCTAGTTAAGGGTGTGTTTGGTAATGGCCTAAAAATACTTGCATTCCAAATTTCGTCCATGCCTATTCAGATTCGCTGTATTCCCTATTTAATGACGTGTCATACTCACATACTCCACCAACAATAACTGGTGTGTTGCCAAATTGATTTAACACACTATTTCTATTCCATTTTAATTATTCCGACAACAACTTCAAAAATCACAACGTATCGGAGATGATTTCACAAATTTGCAGCAGACGTGCTCGAGAAAACGCTGCACAACCACATCTAGTCTTTAGAAACGACAAACTTTTGATTGAAATATTAATTCGCTTACTTATTCTCTTTATTCATCTCTTTACAACCGTATCAAAACAATGGCTACGCATTCTCATTTCCTCTGATTTCACCCTTAGACGCAGGAAAATACCTAACCTTGATCCTCTTGTGTAGAGACCAGTTTAGCTACTTCAGTTTTGATCATTTTGACAGTGCAATCTATTGGAATGACGCCTTCCATTGGCTAGAGAGGTTGAATAGGCAGCTTAAGCATTGCAAACTAATTATTAAAGACCATGACCATCCAATTATGACAACCTTAGATATCCCTCATGGGTTGCATATAGGAAGGAACTTCTTACAGTCTTTTGGCGGCTCTTGTAATGATCCAATTTTACTGCTCATAGAAATACCTCATATGTTGCATCTTCAAGGGAAATTTTTCGAATCTTGTAGTTGTCTGCTTCTTGTATGCAGAGATGATATTGGCTCTACAGAGTTTACTATCTACGAGATGATGAAAGGGTCTTCCGTCTGGTCGGTTAGGTACCTTGTTAATACAGAGGAATTAATGAATTCACTTCCAGAAGGATAGTCGATTCAGACAAGTGTTTGGAGTATTTGTTTGAGAGAAGGGGAAGATGATGCTTTTTGGTGATAAACTTATCCGGAAAGGTTGTAAAATACAGCCTAATATCAAAAACTAACAAAGTTTTTTTTGGTAGGGGGTAGGGGGGTTGGGGGGGGGGGGAGGGGCGAATGGGGGTGTTGGGGCGGGGGCGATCGGGGGGCATGGGGGGGGGGGGCGGGCATTTGTTGAGCCGGGGGTGGGGCTCGCTTACGGAGGTTCTCTGGTTGGTGTTCGGTTATGGATAACCTTGGTTTTTACAGGGAAAAAAATAATGAAATGATTTCACTTCCAGGAAGATAGTCGCAATTCAGACAAGTTAGCGGTGGTGTTTGGTTGAGCGGTTGTGTGTTCGTTATGTTGAGTTTGGTAGTTAGTGAGTAGTAGTATTTGTTTGGAGTTGAAGAGGGTTTGATTGTTGACGTGATGTTTGGATGTATTTGTTTTTTTGAGGAGAGACCGTTTTTTTGAAGAGAAGGGGAGGGGGGAAGATAGAAGTTGAAAGTAGATAAGAAAAGGATAGTGAGAAGGGGGGAAGAAGATGAAAGAGATGTTTAAGAATAAGATGATTTGATGTTTGAATTTTGTAAGAAGTAAGGGAAGTTTGTGAGTTGCTATTCTTTGGTGCTTAATTGAATAAACTTATCCGGAAAGGTTTTTTGTTTTTTTTTTGTAAAAATAGCCTAAACTTAAGCCTAATCTTTATATAAAAAAATCAATACCAAAAAATTAATCTGAATTGAGGATCTTTTTGATTATTGGATAAAATTATTTAATCAACACAATGGATGATGATGAGGTTGTGTTGAGTTGTGAGTTGAGTGTCTGTGGGGTTGTTGGGGGAGTCGAAGTGTTGAGTTTTGAGTTTTGATGTTTTTGGGGGTTGTTTTGGATGAGTGTTGAGTTCATTCCACCTGTTTTTTAAAGTTGGTGATACTAACCTTTTTGAGTTCTTTGCCGTCTCTTTTGCCATTTTAGTGTGTGTTGTTGGATTTTTTTATTTGTGGATTTTTGAAGTTTTGTTAAAAATGTTTTGTTAGATTTTTGATTGTTTTTTTTTAAAATTTAGGGGCCACCATTGGGTATTTAGGGTGTGGCGTTGTCCAAAATTGCCTAGTTTACAATTGTAAAATTTTTTGATTTTTTTTTTGTAGCATAGTTATATGTATTGTTTTATAAGTTTTATTACTTTTTACATGTCAATCACTTGTTTGGGTATGTATATGGACAAGTTGGTATGTATAATACGTGCTTGTGTGCAACTTCAGTTTTATAATGGGCTTTTATATCACTCTAGTTGTGGTAGTTTATTGTTTTGGCGAGGAAAAGGAAAAATATGGAGGGCTGGATAAAAAAATAAAAAAAAAAAAAAAAAAAAAAAGATAAAAAAAAAAAAAAAAAAAAAAATAAAAAAAAAAAAAAAAAAAAAAAAAACAAAAAAAAAAAAAAAAAAAAAAAAAAAAAAAAAAAAAAAAAATAAAAAAAAAAAAGGGTAAAAAAAAAAAAAAAAAGAAAGAAAAAAGAAAAAAAAAAATAAAAATAAACGAAAAAAAAAAAAAAAAAAAAAAAAAAAAAAAAAAAAAAAAAAAAAAAAAAAAAAAAAAAAAAAAAAAAAAAAAAAAAAAAAAAAAAAAAAAAAAAAAAGGAAAAAAAAAAAAAAAAAAAAAAAAAAAATAAAAAAATAAAAAAAAAAAAAAAAAAAAAAAGAAAAAAATAAAATAAAAAAAAAAAAAAAAAAAAAAAAAAAAAAAAAAAAAAAGAAAAAAAAAAAACAACAGACCTAAGTTTGTATTATTTTGGTAGGACACCAAATCCCAACATACCAAGGAACCAAGAAAACAGCGAACCAACCATAATACAAAAGCCTACACGTTTCAAACACATAACTTTACCTCCCAACCTGTAACGAGAAAAAAAACAAAAAAAATTGCTGAGGAGAGGAATAATAGTTCATATAAGGCAGGACGAGTAGGATGTAGCGGCGAGTCTGTGAAGGGATCGCATAATCAACCGCAATTGCGCTCGAATAGTCGCATTGCTTCGAAATATACTTAACGAAGCGCACTACAGGACGAGTCTTATGCATTCTGGTCTCCGCGCGATATACATTCCGCTTCTTAGCGACTCTTTCAAGGCTGTCGACCTCTCACCCACCCGGCCATGGTGTCTGATTAGACTTGTACATGAAAAGTTTATGTGGAATAGACGATAAAAATGAGAACAGGTGTAAACGAGTATATGGAGTGTAATGATAACTATTGTATCACCTAATCATATAGGGCTCCAGGGACTCCCACCAAAATGTGCAACCCAAAAATTTTAATTTGATAAAATAATTGACGATTACTGCTCCTTGTTCCGATAGAACAAATGGGCCGCGAGCGGGGCGGACGGAACCATTTTTTGTTCTCCCTCGCAAACGTGCAGGTATCGTATGGTGAGAATACTCTTGGGAATTCGCGTCCGGACCCACAATTGAACACCGTGCCAAATTTTTTTTATTTTGTTTTTTGTGGATTATCACAACCCGGGAAAAGAACGTAAAAATTCCCAATACAAACCCGATCTCCCCCCTGACGTAGCTCCGGGAAACGAAACAATTTTTATAAACGGCCATCCCCGATACGCTTCCCGAAACGAAATTTTTTTTGAAATGAAATTTTTGGTCTGTCTTTGATATTTGTTTGAATGGTGACTCGAATCAAAAAAAAAAAAAAAAAACAGGGCGTTTCAGTTTTAGTTCTTTTTTATGCTAATTATTTTTAAAAAACACGGCATATTTAACCATAATTCATAACTTTCTTATATCACGTTAACTCCAGTTGGCTTTCAGGCCCGTTTGAGATCTCCTGTATCCGTGTGTGACGTGTGGCCGTGACGCTCTTCAAATCGGAAGAGAAAAAGAAAGAATAAAGGAAAAGAAGAGAGAAAAGAAAAGAGAAAAAAAAACGAGAACGGTGACGCTGGGCGTTGGTAAGGGAGGCGTTATGTTGTAGGTGTTGTGTTTTTGTGTTTTGTGGTGTGGTAAGGTGTGGGGTTTGGTGGGTTGGTTGTTTTGTAATTGCGTAGGTGGTTAGTGGTACATGTGGGAAGGGTGGGTGGTAAAGGTGGGTGGTGGTGTGTTGTACGGTGGTGGTACAATAGCATTCTTTTGGCAGCGTTTACGGATTTTTCGAGAGGACGGTGCCCAAAAAGTAGAAAAAAGAAAAAATAAAGAAAATAATTAAAATGAAAAAGTAAAAAAATAAAAAAAAAAAGTAAACCAAACAAATAAAGCCAAACAAAAAAAAAAAATAAAAAAAAGATAATAAAATCAAAAAACCAAAGAAGAAGAAAAAAAAAAATACAATAAAAGACATAAAAAAAATAAAAAAAAAAAAGAAAAAGAATAAAGTAAAAGAAAAAAAAATAAAAACAAAACAAAAAAAAAAAATGAGCCCAAACAAATAATAACAAACAACCAAACAAAAAAACCCAAAAAAACAAAAAGATTGGAAGGTTTTCGCTTAGAATAAATTAAAAAAAAGAAAAGACAAAAGATAAAAAAACACAAAAAAAAAAAAAAAAAAAAAAAAAAGAAATAAGTAAAAAAACGACAGCTAAAAAAAAGCTTGGGGACGGTAATGACGGGGAAAGATACAAGAAAAGAAAGGCAACAAAGAAAAAAGACAAAAAATAGAAAAAAATCATGTAAGAAAACAAAAAATAAAAAAAAAAAAATAGATAAAATATACAGTACAAATAAATTGAAACATAAAAAAAAAAAAATAGTAACAAACAAAAAAACAGCTTTGGCCATCGCCATAAGGTGAGATTGTCTTTCAGGAGAGGGTGTGATTTCTTTGTTATTGACGGCCATTTTTATACATTGTTTTTAGGAGTTTTTGGTTTTCTGAATAAAAATTTTTGGTCCGTTCGTTGCTTTCCTTGCCACGTGCTGTCGAATTTTCCGCCCCTAAACTATACAAAAACTCATTACGCGTTTTGGTTTTACTATGTGGATTCTGTGTTTAATATTGTGAAAAAAAAATAAAACTACCGTTTATCTTTTATTTTTATAATTCATTATCTGCTGTTTTTATTTACCCATTTTTTATATCCACGAATAAGATTTTGTGTTAGTATAAATATTGCCCTGGTTGATGACGTTGTTCTCCTCTTTCTCTACCTGTCGTGTTTTGGGGTGTCAGTGTTTTGAATCTTTATGGATACAATCAAGTGTTTAGTTGTATCCTGGTAATGGTTTTGATTTTGTTTGGGCGTATTTGAACGTTATGAGGTTGCTTTTTTACTCACGACCCACACAAAGACTTCGCATTCTTCCTACATCATGTATACACTTAAGATCACAACAAAATCTCTTTCACACTTCAATAACTAATAACCAATCAATAGTGTCATCTAGTCTGTCCTTAGTCACATCGAGTCATCACGAATTCCTACACAGATAAGTCAACGGCTGGCTACACAAATTAAATAATATCCAATGAGGGCTAGGACGTAATGCTGGGGGAAGTTGTGTTGATAGATGTTGAAGTTGAGCTTATTGTGGTATCTGGGTTTCGAAATTCGAAAGATAAAAAAGATAGAACCACTCAATGCTTTGGATCCAGGCAGGAGAAGATTTACTAGGGAATCTTCACAAGTGGAGAAGTCTCGGTTTTTACGGTTACATTGGACACAAAACCAGAATGTGTTAGACGACTCTTTAGCGGATTGTCCAAGGGATACTTGGGGATTTCCTTAATTTCTCTATAAGTATATTATTTTATATGTATGTAAAACTGCAATCACATACTTAATGGTCCCTACGTGCCAACAAGTGTACTTATTCAAGCTGTTCCAACAGCGGGAGGTCGTCATGCAATTCAACAACATACAGCAATTGAAATTGTATTAAACATGACTCCAGAGAACAAAGAACATTTTCTGTCTGAAAAGGAAGCAATTTTCTTGCTTTTAACTGGTATTGGAGATGAAATCTATTCAACTGTTGATGCATGCAACACAGCAAATGAAATGTGGATAGCCATTGAAAGGCTACAACAGGGTGAATCGTTGAACGTACAAGATGTAAAAACCAATCTGTTCTGGGAATTTGGGAAGTTTACTTCTCGAGATGGAGAATCCATGGAGTCGTATTACTCACGGTTTTACAAATTGATGAATGAGTTGACAAGGAACAACTTGCAAGTTACAACAATGCAAGTGAATGTTCAATTTCTTCAACAACTTCAACCAGAATGGTCAAGATTTGTGACGATTGTCAAGCAAGCAGAAAAGATAGACATCGTCTCATATCACAGACTGTTTGACATTCTGAAGCAGTTTCAACTGGAGGTTAATGATATCCGTGCTGAGAGAATAGCCAAAAGTGCAAATCCATTAGCACTCATTGCGGCTGCTCAACCATATTCAGATAATTACTATCAAGCACCAAAACCTCAAAGATCAAATGCAACATCATCTTCCACAAGACAAAGTGCATCTACCAGACACAAAGGCAAAGAGATCGCCAAACCAATTACACCTCCATCTGAGTCGGTTTCAGTTTCTGATGAAGACAGTGATCCTGAACAAGCTCAGAGAGACAAGGAAATGCAAAAGAATTTGGCACTCCTTGCAAAGTATTTCAAGAAGCTCTACAAACCTACCAACAACAACCTTCGAACTTCTTCAAACTCCAGGAACAAGACTGAAGATACCACACCAAGGTATAACAATGACAATCAGTCAAGGCAGTTTGGGAATCAAAGGACAATGACAGTTGCTGGGGCTAGGGAAACAGTAGGCAGTCAGGTAGTGCAACAGACTGGGATACAGTGCTTTAACTGCAAAGGATATGGACACTATGCAAAGGAATGCAGGAAGCCAAAGCGGGTTAAAGACGGCGTATCACATCATTAATGACAGGAAACCTTCAATAAAACATCTTCACATCCTTGGTTGCATTTGTTACATAACTAGAGATGGGGAAAATCTGGATAAGATGAAAGAAAAAGGGGATCCATGTGTCATGGT
>BQNB010018316.1:54619-68481 GCA_026074375.1 Tanacetum coccineum
GCCCGAATAAGCTACTCAAGCTACTATCAAAAATAAGCTATCTAGCAACATATGTTATTCAACCATCATGACCAAAACATCAAAACTACAAAAACCTCTTTTTCCCTTTTTACATCCAACGAACCAAACACCCTCTTTTTATCCATTTCGTTTCCAAAAATCGATTTTTTACAACGATCAACTTGTACAACTAACATCTATGCATCAAGATAAATCCAAAAGGACAAACAAAATTTAAATTTAAAAACTTACAAGAAAAATCTTCAAAGATATAGATTTCTGTCACACCCCCAAACGGGGCCTGGACGGAATACACGTGTCCGGGGGCGTGACGTCATAATACACATCACACAAAGCACGAGAGAACGACCACTGATGGACATTTTGAAAATCATAACTTGTATTTATTAAAAATGGATAAGTCTTACAAGATTTGAAATGAAATTTAAAACGTTGTGGAAGCATAATTTAGTTTTTCAAAAGACAACGAGTATGAATGATAAGAAAAGTCTTGAGAGATGATATCATATTGCACGTAGACTCCACATAGCACATCAGAGAAGTCCAAAGCTAAGTACCTAAAAAACATGCTTAAAACGTCAACATAGTTGGTGAATTCATAAGTTTAGTTCAAACGTAATTAGTGTGGACCACAAGTATATCAACATGTATGCGACAGTTATAACAAATACAACTTCACATAAAAAGGTATTTACGTTGCACTAAGCTCGTGACACCGAAGCTAATACTAAAGGATAGCATGTACAGTGCTATAAAGGCTTGCCCTTCAAGTGTCCGACCAAAGACCACCTAACTATTTCGACATGACATATATCCGTTAGTTCTTGGAAGTCTCGAACTAGTAAGTGCTTCTTACCCGGATAGGGATAATTAGTCCCAATAGATCTATTTATTCACTCGCGCTCACTTAACCAACAGGACGGTTACAACAATTAACGGTTCAGGATAATTCGGGCAATAGTGGTCTAATCGCTACTTAGGCAACACGTAAACGAGGAATAACTCACGTATAGTACTTGTGTTCAGTTTTAAAAACAAGCAATGTTTCTCACCCCAAGTTATAAAACAATTATTCAAAATAATTTAAAAGTGGGGCTATGAACTCACCTCGATTGGTGAAATGAAAGAGTAAACGTCTAGGAATATGATCACACAGAAACGAATGACGGTACACGAACGCAACCTATGAGAATATAGGTTTCGACTTAGAATCGGATCGATAGGAAAATACGGATATTGTACAAATGTTTATGTAAAAATACTTTTGTAAATGTCCTTATAATTAAAACGTTAGTGATCGGTTTTGTGGTCGAAGGTATATATAAAATATATATATAATGTCATTTATAACGTTCAAGTAGAATATATATATATATATATATATATTGTTCGGCATTTTACCCAATAATCCCAAATAATTATTTAAAACCTTTTGATAATAATGTTTTTATATTTTTAATTTATCCATTTCCCGATAGGTCGCCCATGCTAGTGCTTCCCTCACACGAGCACGCTTAACTGTCGGTATTTAAATTAAATATGTATGTAGAAAAGATAAATATCTCACACAAACAAGATGTAGTCTCGCCTCCATCTCTGCACACGAACCTCGCTTATTATTTTAATTAATTATCAACATCCCTGTATAAGATGGTATCAACAAGATCATGACGGCGGTATCAACATCCCGGCGAGCGTTCGTTTTTCGACGAGGCTTCTTTATCTCGCCGGATGTTGGGTAAAACACCACAAAACCCTAAGTGTCATTCTGTCACAGATTTGATGTGTCACGCGTTTTTCCGGCGAATTCATCTTTTTTTCTGGTAAACCATCGTCTCACGTCAGATGTTGAGTAAAAACCAAAAAAAACCTCGCTGTGTTACAGATCTGACGTAAAAAAAATTCGGTGAGCCTTCGTTTTCTCGTCGGATTCTGGTAAAAACGCCACACAACTGTTAAAAATCTGGGTTTCTTTTAATTAGGTGAGACTTTTATAAAGATGATTTTGTTTTTTGTTAATTAGTGGTTATGGGTTCGTTGTATGGTGTTATTTGATTTTTGATCATGTTAAAGATTGATACTTTATGTGTTAGGTGGACCTCAAATCGTAATAATTTTCCGATAAGAAGATTCGCCACTCTGAAATCTGGAAAAGTCATATAAGCAAAGAAGTGAGTCATTCTATCTTTATAACAAAGTTTAACCTTTAAATTTATATGGCACTTTATAAATAAATACGGAGTAGGGGTTGGATGTGCGTTTTGCTACTGATTGTGGGATATTGAGTGATCATCCCTTGTAACATTATGATTATGCTTGCACTTTTTGAAATTGCAGTAGTTAGATAGTTATCACGTATTGGCATAATTATGTTCCAACTTTCAACTTGTATCCTAGTATTACGTAGTATTTATAAAAAGGCTTCATCAAATCGTTAATTACACTATCTCTAGTAACACTTTTAGTCTTTTATGTGCCTAACCCCCTTTTCTTCAATGCCAAAGAATTACTTATTTGAGTAACAACTCAGTTTGGTTTACCCAATTAATTTGTGTGTGTTTGATTACGTTTTGTTTTGGTTTAATGTTTAATTAGTTAATTTCTTGATTTTATTATGTTGTTTTAGCAGGGATAGCTTAATGATAGGAAAGACGTGCATAAATGTTCTCGAAGAGCGTGCATATATGTTTTTGAAAGATGTGCACGTATGTTTTCAGACGGTGTGTGATGAAGACGAAGAAATGCACTTTTGTTCTTCAAGACCGCATACATGTAACGAAAAACGATTGTTCTCGTGTTGTTATAAGGCGTACACAAATGTTTTTGGAAGATGTGCACATATGTTTTTTAGACGGCGTGTGATGAAGATGAAGAAATGCACTTTTGTTTTTAAAGATGTGCATACATGTTTTGAAAGACTTGCATACATGTTCTTGAATGGTGTGCATTTTTTAATGAATTTGATGAGAAACGCATGTTTTTTATACATACATGTTTTTTTAAATTGTATTTCATTTGATAAATTTTCTATATGATATTTAGGTTATTAGTTTTTTATAATTTTTGAGTTAAGATATATAATGTTTTCTTGGCTAGTTTTAAACTTTAAAGTTAATAGAAAATATACTAGAAACAAATGTGCAACTAACTTTAAAAAAAATTATGGTTTAAAAAATGTATGTTTACAAACTTAAAAAACATAGATGTACTGCACTTTCTCAAAAACTTGTTTGCTGCAAAAGAAAAAAAATATAAAATATTCATTAATTTCCTAAAACTTGTTTGTGAAAAAATAGAAATTTCTTAATTTTCAAAAATTGAGAGAATTAGAGACGTTTTTGAAATGTAAAAGTTCCAAAAATAAGTAAAAAATGTACTTTACAATTGTACCCTTTTCCATTAAGTAAAAACTTTTAATATTGAAAAAATCTCATTGGTTTAAAGAGGTTCTATCAGTTCTTTCATTAAGAATGGTGCTGAAAATAAAGTCCCCCTACACACACACACACACCAAATAAGAATGCAAAGAAAAAAACACATATATATCGATACTATATATTAGATTAGTAGTTATATAATATATATATATGTATATGTATATATATAATACATGAAGTATATTTACATATTGTATATAACATATGTATAATACATAAATATATATACAGATGTAAATATATAATAAGTATATGTATATATGTATATATATATATATATATATATATAATATATATATATATAATCTTAAGCTATCACACATATACATATATAATATATATATATAATATATAAATATATTATAAATATATAAATAATATATATAGAATATACATATACAATATAATTATATATAGATATATAAAATAATATATATATATGTGTATATATAAATTTATAATATAAATATAAAATACCATTTAATAACGTTCAAGTAAAATATATTTATACATATGTATTGTTCGACATTTTACCCAATAATCCCAAATAATGATTTAAAACCTTTCGATTGTGATGTTTTTATATCTTTAATTTTCACACTTCCCGATAGGTCACCCATGCTAGTGCTTCTCTCACACGATCATGCTCAACTGTCGGTAATTAAATTAAATATGTATGTAGAAAACATAAATATGTATTTTTATGTATTTATATAAGTTAAGTATGTATATTATTTATCATTTATAAATAATATGTTTTTCGGAAAAGTTTTATAAAATATATTTTCACAATTTATTCTAAGTATATAATTTTTATAAAATTTCGGCATGACCCGTTCGTGTTTACACGTTTTTCCAAAGTCGTAGACTTAATTAACATCCAAACTTTTTTGGTTTTTTTATTCCCCAAAAATTTTTTTGTAAAGTCGCGAAAAGTTTAAAAAACCATCGTATTATGCACGATGTTTTAGAAGTAAACAAGACAATTATTTCACTTGCAATGTCTTAAAATAATCAAGACCATTATGTCACTCACAATGTCTTAGGAAATATATATATATATATATGAGTTAAGCTCGCGGTTTATGGGCTTTTTGATGTGGGATGCGGCTAAAAGCCCAATAAGCTATATTCGGGCTTATTTATTAAGCCGAATAAGTTTATCATTTGTCCTTTAAAAATAACTAGAAAATAAGTTAACAAATATAAGCCGAAACAAAATAAGCTAAACAAACACTTCTTCCTTCTTTTTCTATTTTGGGCCGAACCAAATAATAAGCCCAATAAGCTCGAAATAATCAAAATAAGCTTTCCAAAAGCTCATTAACATAAGCCGAATATTATAAGCTATAACATACCATTTTTATTACACGAAAATAACCACGATCACAAAACTATGATTTCCTTATACTTCTTCTATTTATCTTCGAAACGTAAAGTAACCTTTTAAGGTTTACGTAGTTTTAAAATCTTTGTTTTTACAAAATAAGTTGTACAACTAGTATGTATGCATCAAGATGATTATGAAAGTACAAGTTATTAAAAGATTTGAAGACTTACAAAGTTTGAAGGTTTTAGGAAGATGAACAAGACTAATACAACCCAAATGTTGTTTAACTAATACCCGAATGATACAAATGATCAAACCTTCAACAAAGCTTCAAGAGTTTTTGAGTAAAGATGAAAGGTTTATGGATTTGTGTATGTGTGTGTGTTTTTCATGGACTAGGGGAACAAGAGAGAAAAGAAAACTCAAATGCTAAGTGCGTGTGTTTTATGAATGAGAAAATGAGAAGTAATGTGGTATATGTATGCAAAGTTTACTTCACACACTAAAAGTGTGTAGTGTGTGTGTGCGTGGGATAGGACAAGGAAAGGAGAGAGGACCAATTTGATCCACCAATCAAATAAAACTAGGACAAAAATATGTGTAGTAAACTTGTCTTATTGTATTTGAATTTCAACTTGGTCTCCAAGGTTTATTAGCGTGTTTGGACGCATGCATGCATGAGGAGGGGGGACCAAATTATTTTTCAATATTATAAGGTGCTAGTGCTCATTATTTAATTTAATTTCTAAGCCTTCTATACATATGCTTCTTTTTAAACGAAACACGATTTACGCAAGTAACGAAACGAATAACAATATCTCCGAAAATTATAAAATTTTAAATATTGCCCTAAAATATAAAAACGTGGCTATTGCCAAAATACTACGACGTTTGGCGTCCCGGTTCGCTCTCGGTAATGATTCTCAGATGATAACAGAATAACTTCTTGGTTAAACGTAAGAGCTAAACGAAACTTTAAAAATTCAAATTACTAAACGGAAACGGCTAAGTTATTGGACGGAATTTCTCGGGGTGTCACACCACCCTTGATCTTTTTGTGAAATATTTCATGGTAGATGCTTGATACAATCCCGTCGGTTCTTTTCCAGGTTTTGTACTCGCATGTGCTGATGGCAATGTATTCTTTATTAGTACCTAGTGAGTACCGCGTTACTTCGAATCTTTCGGATTTGCACACCCCTTCATCAAGAATTTCATTCTTTTTATCATCACTAACCTAGGTTTCATTCAATTTACTGTCGTCACGCCCATAAATCTTCGTCTAACGTTTATCAAAACATCCTCGACCCTTTTTAAACGTACAAATGTTGTTGACTTCTTGAGCATAAAAATAAGGTTTGAACAATGGGTCAAAATTGTGGTTCAGGTGGTTTGTGTTGTCATATTCTTTCCATTTATCGTCGCTTGATACAATGTCATCCAACAACACTTTTTCATCACCACCTTTTATCCAAAATTTCCATAGTGCGTTCTTGGTTTTTCCATCCATTCTCCTATGGTTTTTGAATTTTGAATTTAACCAATTAATGAAGTTAAGGTAATCTGGACCGTCATCCATGTAATTGCTGAACGATGTATTATTGCATGTATGGGATAAGCGGTAGTATTTGTTATATAATTTTTCCGTTAATTCACCCCAAGTAGTGATTTTGCCGTCAATCTCGTCTATCCACCACTTTCGTGCATCTCCAAAAAGCGAAAGTGGGAAAACATCTTGTCGAAGTTGATTGGGATCTACATTAGGAATTTTAATTAATTCCAGTATTGCCAAGACTTTTGCAGTGTGGTCGACTACGTCATCCCCATTAATTCTGTTAAAAGCGTTATCCTGTAGTATTTTCAAAAATTCAACACCAAGTTCAAATTTGGCATTATCATCGAACCTTGGTGTAGTAGAATTCGAGACATAATATGCCTGAACTTCCTCCATGTATTCTTGTGAAGTCAATTTAGTCATAGTTTCAGTCACAACTTCTTTGATTGAATCTTTGAAGTTAACATAACCTGAAACCTATGTTAAAACATCAGTAGGATTTGCTCGGAAGGAAGTAAATACAGAAAACTAAGCATGAAACGGAATATGAAAATTTAAAGTCTGCTGCTGTATTAGACAGTTGATACGCCGTATTCAATTGACTGAATACGCCGTATTAACTTTTTGAATGGAATATGATGTATTGGTTTAGTAAGGTTGATACGCCGTATTCAATTGGTGAATACACCATATCGATTGTTCCACCATAACAATATACATAAAACTAAAAAAAACAGAAAAATAAAATAAACACACAAGCACACAAATAAAATAAAAACAAGCAGGAGAAATGGATGATCTAACTCTAATACTCAAAAATTAAAAATTTTACACTAATTAAGTTACACTAAATCTAGATTAAAAAGTAAGAACTAAAATACTAATAAAAATAAAAATTAACAATTTCACTCCCTGGCTACGGCGCCAGAAACTTGATCTGTCGTTGTGCGTAGGTATTATTTATTATCAAGTTTAACATTTATATTTTGCCAACATTACCTAAAAACCAACACTAACGGGCAGTGTACCCGATCAGTTGTAGCTTCGTTGGTAAGTAGGGTGTCGATTACTAAGAGCGAGAACGTAATTCGTAAGTCTACCAGTATTTTAGTTATCTATATTAGTTTTAATCTATCTAATCTATGTCAAAACCTATGCTAAACCTAATTCTAACGGGTAGGGGTGGTTTTCAGTCTGAGAGACTGGCACAGGTTTTGCTGGTAACTTAAACTTATTTAAAACATGATAACATACGCAAGCAGATAATCAGAAGATAGAAGAGCGGTAAAGCCAATTATAAGGAAACTGTATTAACCATGATTAATCCAATTAAAATGCAGGTATGTTTATTAGTGCAATGATTGACTTATCTAGAGGGGCATATCATTCCTAGATTTAGGTGGCACTTCTTCATAAAACCTAGACACGCTAATTCTATCACAATTAGATGCATCCGCATAAAGCGAGCATTTGTTGATTACAATCTATCTTAGGAGATTAATAATGGTGATCTTATTAAAATCTAGCTCAACGAGACATTACTAACTTACTGCTTACCGGTTCTTTATATTCTAGTAGTCCAATGTCCAAGTCCTTACCAAGGGAATCAGAATGTCATTTTTTTATCACAGGTCGCCTGCTAGTCAAACTTGTTCACTAAACCAATGGCAAGGATAGGTCGTTATTAGTGATCCTATGACTCTAGATATATAAATTACATATATGGAGAGCTATCTCGGTATCTAGCTAGCATGATATTTTGCATTCCTAGATCCAGTTGAATGACAGGTTGCATACTTAAGCATGTAACAAGTATAAATTAATAAACATAATCAACAATCAATGATGAATTAAGCAATCGAGATAAACAAACCAAACATTAAAATCTTCATAAACATGGCTAATACCTAAAGGTATTAGCCCATAACCATTGTAATGTATAAAAACATAATAACGAACAACCAAGGTAACCTAACCAAGTTAAACGAATGATACCAAAAATTGAACGATTATTAAGAGTTTTAGACTTACAAGGTGTTTCTTATGGAATTAGATGTGTTGCTTAACCTTCTTTTCTCTTCTTGCCTTCTGAAACTCGACTTTTGTGGTTAGGGTATCAAAAATATGTTCAAGCATACCCCAAACTTGTGTTTAAGGATTTGTATTTATAGTCTCTGAAAATTCATTGATACGCCGTATTGGTTGAGGTTAATACGGCGTATTAGGGGTTTCTTAGAGTAAGGACCACGTTCAATATCTTTTAGAATATTCAGATACTCAAAATAGAATACGATGTATAGAACTTTCTGGATATGGCGTATACATCTTTAATTCTTTGTGGTTTCTTGTGAAATTCATGCACATATACGCCTTCCTTGATGGATACGGCGTATAGGATGTCAAAATAGTATTCTTCAGATTTCTTTGTTTAAGCTCCAGAATGCGTGCCTTTTAGCTAATCTTCACAAAGTACTCCATAACTATTGCAAATCTCAAACATAAACGATTAAGTACCAATTCTTGCAATAATTTATATAAAATGGGTAAGAAACATACGATAAATGATGCTATAAAAGTGACGTTATTTGATGTCATCAACCTTTTTGGTTGATTACACTGTCTTGCCATATAACCTTCACCCTTATAGTTGTAGCAACGAATAACCTTTGCCTGATTTGTTGCAGAATTTCCCATATTTTTGTTACCCCCTGTTCCATTAGCATTAGCCTTTGCTCCACTACCTTTATAACCCTCAGTCTGTCTCCCTTGAACATTCTGCACTATGACCCTACCGTCTTGAATAGTGGCTTGGTTTCTTAGATTGGAAGAGGTCATGAGTTGGTTGTTGGTTGGTGGATATCTTGAGGCAAAAGCAGTTCTAATGAACGCCATTACCTTGTTGAGACTTGTAATGGATCATCACTGGGTAGAAATGATGGTACAACAAGACTTGAGTCAAGTTGAGGGAACGCTGTTGGTGAAGATTGTTGATGAACAGGTGCTTGGTAAGATTGTTGATGAACCACTGGTGTTTGATAAACAACTGGTGCAGAGTATGATTTCTAATCAACTGGTGCTTTATATGGTTGTGGTTATGGAAGAGATGTGTAGAATTGTTAAGCAATTGGTGAAAGCTGTTGGTGATACTGTGATGGATTGTACTGAGGTTGATGATTGTTGTAGTATGGAGGTGTGTTGTATGAATTAGCAACCAAAGCAAGAGGATCAGGAAATCTTTCCCTCATTATACGCCCTTCATTAACATGAACCTCATGTTGCCTGAGATACACATAGAGCTGATCAAAGCTTGATTCATGCATATCTTTTGCTAATTTGACATTAGTGACAAACTTGCTCCATTCTGGTTGAAGGTTATTCACAAACTTAGTATTCACCTGAAGTTTCTTCATAGTCATCCCAATCGTGTTCATGTCATTAATCAACTGTACAAATCTCAAGGAATATGCATGAGTTGTTTCTCCCTTCTTAGATGTGAATCGATCAAACTCGTTTTACAACTTTAATTCTCGTTCTTGCAGTGAAAGTTTTGTTCCTTCTATAAGTAGGTTCACTCTGTCCCAAATCTCCTTAGCAACAATATGATGATTCAAAAGAGTATAAACTTCTGGTGGTAAACCCTAAAGAACAATATTAGTTGCTCTCATGTCACATTCTTCGTGAATCTTCTCTTTGTTAGTAAGATCATCATAAGTTCTTGGTCTTATAGATGTCGGTGTAGTTGAAGTTCCAGGTACTTTGACCGTTCCATATTTAAATGGACCATTCAGTACTGAGTCAAGAAGGTCTTTACCATATTCCTTACCTCATATATAGAGTTTCATACGACTCTGCCATGAGTTATACTGACTCCTTTTGAGCATAGGAGGATAGTTATCAGCCCCTGCTGGAATAACGTTCTCTGCTATTGTAGACATTTTGAATTGATTGATGTGTGAAATGATATTATAAGATCATTTCAATGATTAGTGATAGTTTTATTTCGGTGATGTTGTTTAAGTGTTTTTTATTTGTGTTTTTGTTGTTGTAATTGAAGTTTTTGAGTTCATGGAAAAATTTTAATCAAATCGCCCATTCAGTTAGTCAAATCGCCTGATTATCCAAGTTCAAATCGCCTAAAAATGTTATCAAATCGCCTAATTAATAAGTTATCAAACCACGAGATTTACTGAGTCAACCCGCGTGTTAGTTGAGCTCAAACCGCTTGATAATCTTTGTCAAATCGCCTGAAATGCTAAATCAAATCTCTTGAATTACTTAGTCAAAGCGCTAGAAATGAAGGATCAAATTGCTTGAAAGCAATGCTCAAATCACTGGATAGTAAGTATCAAATCACGTGAAATAAAGAACTTAAACTGCTGGACTATATGATCAAATTGCATGTATCCCTTAGTCAGATCGCTGGAATAGAAGTACTCAAATCTCTTAAACTTACCTGCCAAATCACGGGAATGCTAGATCAAATCGTCGAATACCTGAAGCCAAATCACGAGATTTGTGACTTAAATCGCCTGAGCACTTAGGTCAAACCGTGGGATTTATAGTCAAATCGCCTTACAAACCTAGCCAAACCGCGAGATTGCGAAAATATCTACACGAGTCCAAACACCTAAAAACCATGATTTTTAACGTTTTTACTTGAAATTTTTGCAAAACTAAGTATATCTAAGCTATATCTAGCATTAAAACCATAACTTTAACATTTTTAACATCAAAATTTATGCCACTTTATTTTTCAAAAATATAGCTTAAAACATATTTTTTCTTAGATTTTTGCAATTAAAACGCACACAATCAATACGTAATCATCCTATGGGGACTGATACCAATTGTACGATAGTATCAATCACACATACAACGATTATATAAATAGTCTAGAGAGAGAAAAGGAGTGGTTAGCTTTCTAGAGAGAGAAAGAGAGAAAAGGTATGTGAATAACCAGAAAACCAACACTACGTCTATGTGTGGACAGGGTATTTATACATCCTTGGGTCGGTTGGGTCGTGGGTTATCCATAGGTAAACCATGGGTCAACCCGCTTACTTACTTTACTATTACATGTTTAACTACGAGCTAAGAACTATTACATGTTTAACCATGAAAAGTATACCCTTGTCATTGTTGATGAGTACTCAAGGTACACTTGGGTATACTTCTTTAAAAAGAAAAGTCAAGAACCTGAAACCATTATGTCCTTCATCAAAAGAGTTGAAAATCAAAATGACATCAGAGTCATGTAACTTAAGACTAATAATGGTACTGAATTTAGAAATAGCTTTCTTGTTAACTTCTATGATGAAAAATGGATCTCACCAAACTTTTCCTCTCCTTACATAGCTAAACAAAATGGTATTGCTGAAAGGAAAAATAGAACTCTCATAGAAGCTGCAAGAACAAAGCTTTCAGGATCTGTCTTTTCAAAATAATATTGGGCTGAAGCTATAGCCACTACATGCTACACTCAAAGTAGGTTTACTATTGTTAAAAGACATCTCCGAACTCCTTATGAACTTTTTCGTAGGATACTTCCAAACATTGATTTTGCTTTATGTATTTGGATGTCAAGTTTTCATCCACAATCATAAAGATTATTTAGGAAAGTTTGATGAAAAAGCTGACGATGGTTATTTTCTTGGATACTCACTTGTTTCCAAAGCCTTCAGGGTCTTTAATACAAGAAGATAACAAACTGAAGAAACCTACCACATCACATTTGATGAAAGCTTTGAAGATATCAAATTCTTAAAACATTCAGTTGATGATATCAACATTGTTAATTCAGAAAGATACCCACCTAATGAATATCTTCATCCCTTTGAACCTTCACAAAGGTATTAAGTTAATAGCAATGTTGTTCAGTACATAGAACCCTATGAGAAACTTGAACATGTTGTCACTGAAGCTGATGTTTCCTTGATCAAGGTGATCAAGCTGATCAAAATGATCATCCTGTTCAAGTTGATGAAATCTTAAATGATGATCAACCTTAACACTCAAACCACAACAATGATGAACATATCATTGATAACCCTATAAACACTAAAGATGTTTAGATCACTGAACCTCCATCCTCTTCAACTAAGGATGCTTCAGCACCAAATGTAGTTTTAACAATCCAAACTGAATCGCCCTTATCCATACCATCTATGGCCTCTTTAGCTCCTCAAGACAGATGCTCTAGAGACAAACATATTCAGCTTGTTAACATAGTAGATAATCCAGGGGCTGGAACGCTTAGAAGGGCCATAGCTAAAGAACTTAGTGCTACTTCAACTCATGAATGTCTATTTGTAGATTTTCTCTTTGAAGAAGAACCTAAAAAGGTTTCTGACGCACTTAAGCATCCTGGATGGGTTAATGCCATGCAAGAGGAACTGAATTAATTTGCCAGAAACAAAGTCTGGATACTTGTTCCTCCACCATATGGAAAAACCATAATTAGCTCTAAATGAGTATTCAGAAACAAAAGGGAGGAAACTGGCATTGTCATCTAAAATAAAGCAATGCTTGTAGCTCAAGGATACAATCAATAAGAAGGCATAAACTATCATGACACTTTTACTCTAGTTGCAAGACTTGAAGCAATTAAGATATTTCTTGCTTTTGCCACCTACATGAACTTTATAGTCTACCAAATGGATGTCAAAAGTGCTTTCCTTAATGGAAAACTGAAAGAAGAATTTTATGTTAAACAACCTCCAGGTTTTGAGAGCAGTGAGTTCCCTAACCATGTTTGTAAATTGGACAAATCCTTATATGGACTTAAACAAGCTCCAAGAGCATGGTATGAAACCCTCTCAACCTTCCTTATTGAACACAAGTTTGTGAGAGGAAAGATAGACAACACATTGTTTGTTTACAAAACCAAAACTAATGCGATTTTGATTCAAATCTATGTTGATGATATTATTTTTGGGTCAACCAACACAAAATTATGCAAATAGTTTGCTAAACTGATGACTCAAAAATATGAAATAAGCATAATGGGTGTCCTCACCTATTTCCTTGGATTTTAGATTAAACAATCTGAAAAAGACATTTCAATCAACCAAGAAAAATATGTCAAGGATCTGCTAAAGAAGTATGACATAAATAGTTCATCAATGAAAATTTGTTACCCATAAAGATTCTAGCCTAAAACACACGATCCGAAGGTCGGGGAGGATAAAAGAAATAAGTAGCCATATTATTAGACGTAGAGAGAGAAAGGAAAGATGTGTGTCTTTCTAAAGAGAGAAAGAAAACACACACACTTATGAGATACAAATGATTATCCTCACCCCTCCATGGAAGTATGGAGGGGGTATTTATAGTCCAAACATAACTAAACTATCCTATATAGTCTAATCTAGTCCCGGATAAGTCAACATATTAGAAGGCTAACAATCTTCCCCAATATGTGGACATACGGAATTACTTAGAATGTTCCTATCAAGTACAATTACAACACAAATAAAGTCTTCCAAAGCACTTCCAAAGCTGAAGATGTCTTCTGAGTTCT
>BQNB010018317.1:0-18413 GCA_026074375.1 Tanacetum coccineum
AGCTTATGAAATGACGCAGGGTTTTTGTTGGGCCAGGATATATATAGTAATAGCCCAGTTATAAAACGACATGAGTTATAGTCGTTTTTGTAACGATATTTAGGATGTATAATAATATAAAAAAAAATTGGGCCAGTTGTTGAGGGCACCGCCCCCCTTGTTGTCCAAGTCCCTCCGCATATGATTCATAACTCTTAAAAGGAGTTTGTTCCAACTTCCAAGTGAGGTTTTAAAATTGTTTCTTTCTTTTGATGTGGAACACTCGGAACATTAATTGTGCTCCCTTATGTAGCCTTAGAACACTTCTCTAGAAACGAACATATGTCTTTTATACACGAGGCATGCAGACCCGTGCGATGCACACGGCTTGTGTCAAATTTTTTTCTTATGTGGTTGCTTGCATAATGATTTTGTTAGAATGTTGATGCGTTAGTCTGATTGTGTATACTTTGGGAATTAGCAGTGTAATGTTTAGATGCGTTGTTGAACATGCAAACCCGTACGATGCACACGGGTTGTATCTAATGTTCATTGTTTAATTGTATGCATTCATTTTGTTCAACCATTGTTGAAGTGTTTTAAAAAGTTGCCAATTTTGCGAAAACAAATAAAAAAAGGTAAATATTAACCCACACCGGTACAGTCTACTATCAACCATTTCAACACAAACCTGTTTTGACCCGTCCTCCGTCTTGTCATTTATAGTCTTTTTTACTCTATCACTAACTACTTAAGGCTATTATTTTCCCATTTTTCAAACCATGAAAGTGAAAGAGGGCCAAAAGCAGATAAGAATTGAACCTTAACAGTAAAGCAGGAATTCGCGGCGGGGTATTTGCGTAGTTGTGTATTTTAGACGAATTCATTGTACGTGTGGTGACATTAGCTATTCGCGGCAGGAGGTTCGTATACAAAAGTATTGTATACATCAACATTGAAATAATACATTCCATAATTAGCTTTAACACGTGAGTCTTTTATAAAGTCGGGCTATCAATTTAGTTCACTCATTAGTAATGAAAATCAACAGGCAGTTTTAGTAGTGTCAAACACTCTTAATTTTTTGGAAAATATAAAAGGAGAATAGCAAATGTAATCTGTAACTAAATTTATCAATACACGCAACCAAATATTCAACAAATCGAATGACCTTGATGCGTCTTACTTTAAGAAATAAGTTATGAAAGAATTCACCCGCGTCAACAAGAGAAAGTCCTTGTCAAGTAGCATTTGCCTCAGTTTAGCAATTGGGCAGTCCATACCTCCAATCTCTACCTTAATGTGATAATAAACGAATTTACACGTCATATAAGATGGTATTGCAACTGATATATATACACTGATGACATGGAAATAATTGCTCTAAACATCGTTTCTAGTAAGGTTGTCAATATTTTTTAGAAACAGGTTCAAACAGATTAAAGTGTCTAAGTTATTTCACCATTCCTAATCGCAAATTTCTAAATAATGTTTTAAAGCTGCAATAATGTTTTAAAGGGTCTTTCAGATTGTTTTACGATACTGCTTATCTGAATAAGCTGTAACTCAACTTAATCTAAATTGAAGGATGCTTTTTCATGAATCCCCCTTGCGTATAGCAAATTTTTTTTGCATCAGGCCATAAAGTAGAATCTTGAACATCTTTGCCACATCCACTGGTACCACAAAATAGAAGTGTCACTGATTCTTAGTAAAAGCAAAGGCGGGGTATTAAATTCGTGTATTCACCCTCACCTCAATGTCCACAATAGCAAATGCCTAACACACCAACACAGAAAAAACATTGGAATGGGTATGCATGTTTCAAATGCACAGGGACTGGTTTCAAATGGGTACGCTAACTATGTCAACGGAAATTATTATCAATACAAAATCACCTTTTCGCCAAAAAAAACCTCCAAAAATCTTTATATTATTCAATAAAGTTAAGACTACATATCTTAATCTGCAAAAGAGTTTAATTCAGAATGTTTAAACTATTATAGTGAGCTTCTAAATGATCTAATTCAGAGTAATCAGATGGCTTCAAAGTTGTTTAAGATTTGTGACATACTGACACTATAATCAAAGACTTTAGTACTTCACATTATAATGGACACGACTAACATCTAATACCACCATTAGAATATACTGGAACTTTACACAAACCTAATATATTCAAGAAAAAAGAAAAAGAACACGGTTACCTAAAGGAGCAACCCCTGTTCATACTTGTGTCCCATAACATATAAATCCAAAACAGTTTTTCGACCAATGAAACAAAATCGTTTTTAGATGATGGGATACTGGAACTTTACACGAACCTAATATATTCAGGAAAAAATAAAAAGAACATGGCTGCATAAAGAAGCAACCCTTATTCATACTATGTGCCCCATAACATATAAATCAAAAAACGTTTTTCGGCCAATAAAACAAAATTGTTTTCGGATGATGGGACACCATGTACGCAACAAACCTACCTTTATAAAAACAGGTCACTAACTATGACTGAATACTTCGCATTAAACCTCACATGGCTTTTAGCTAATATTAACGCACTATTACAACTCCTACTTCATGATATAAACAGATTCAGACGCATTACCAACTCAGTTTTAGAGAAGTGTTTGGACAAATGTTAACGTGCGATGTCTAATGGCTCTGATTCTACACGGAATTTGATATCCTTGGCAAACAAAAAATTGCACCTGAAACTCAGTTTTCACATCATCTTTTGACTGGGTTTTAATTGTTTAATCTAGAAACCACAATCATATAGGTCAAAATAAGGTACACAGAACATAATAAATAAGAGCGAGAATAAATTTTATACTCACATTGCTTCTGCAAGAACAGTAGTGGTATTCGGTAACTCCTTGAATGAGCCTTATGCATAGTAATAATCGTCATCATATCCGCAGGCTACTGATTAAACTCAGGCGCATACGCTTCTCTATCACCACTAAACGCAGCCTGATCGCACTTCTTGCACATTGCCTCTTTCGCACTTGTTGATACAAAAATACTCAAAACTGCCTGTGAGTACTGATTATTAGATGATCCAAATGATTCTATCCCAATGGAGATAACATTATCAGCTTCATTTATGGGTTATTTACTCATTTTCATGTCAGAACCTCACTTTGAAAACCCAACCAAACACCCTTAAATCCCCTAAAATCAGATGTTACCACTATCGTTTCATATATCATTACTTTCTAGGAATCACCAAAGTAAATTTCTTACACTTTCTCATTTCTTCCTTAAACAAATCTTGAGTGTCCGGACTAATCTGCTGCAAGAACTCCATATAATCAACCGAGTGAAACTGAGCAAGCTCAACCGGATACGCCTTATGTGTCTCTGTATCACATACATTAACACAATTACAAATCAACCTCATAAGCGAAACCAAAAATCCAAAATAAAAAACTAATATAGAAGTGGTCATCTGAAGACTATACACGAAACTAAGCCAAAAAAGCAGCTCTGAGATAAGGTTAAAATTTATACTCACCTCATCTTCGGCTTCCAGAAGCGCTTTTGCTAAGCACTTTACTATTCCTCTGAGGTCTCATCAAATATCACAATCACAGCATGAGCGGTTTCATCAAAACTATCGATCTCAAGCCTGTACGTGTTGCATCATAGAAATTAGTAACAAAATAAATAATTGATGAAAGAGATGCTAATCACTTAATCTAAAGAAGTTTATGCTTCTTTTACAACTACGATTCTACGAACCCAAAACCCGAGTCGATCCATACCACGACCACCACACCCACATCCCGCTGTTGAAAAACGCAACCATCGCAACTTGACCAAACAATTTTATAGATCGAAAGATTGGGATTTAGGGTTCATATATCAATTTGTGGCATCAATTCATCAGAAGAGGTTGCAAATCCCATATCGTGGTATCAAAAGAGGTTGTAAATCACAGACAATGGATGATGGTGGCTAGGGTTTTTTAGGAGAAAACAAAGGGTATTTTGATAATTTGATATAAAGAACGAACTGAAGATTTTGTACCTATGGTTGTGTGGGTAACACAAAGCTTTTAATGATAAAGCCCTATTAAAGTCTTTTGGTTTTCTTAACCTACAAAACACTTTCATCTTCTTCTTCGTGTGGATTATACCTATGGCTGTAAGGGAGTTAGGAGCATTTAAAGATACAGCCCCATTAAATTAAGGGGCTGAATCTTTTAGTATAATAGATATCTCTCAAACAGTCAACATTATACAAACTTGGTTTTAAATTCTTTGCCACAACAAGATAAGTGGGTTTTTCATAGCCAATGACACGTTTCAGATTAATTTCTTTATCTTTTCATTTGATGGGAGTGACATGTGAAAGGTCTAAACAGTGTATCCGCTTTTTCAAATAATGTTTTCTAGATCTTTTATTCTTTGAATAAAATCAAGATTTTTTACTTCAAGCTTTTCAACCTCTTTTTGTTTGTTCTTTGTAAAGTCCTCAAACGGTGAAATTCTTTTCCAAAGTTTTGAATTTCCTCTTTCAAATCATCGACTTCGTTTATTAGAGATTTTAGTTGTTTTAGAACAATCGTGAAATTGTTTATCAAATTATGCTTTTTCTCCTTTTCCAAAAAAATTGAGTCAGCATAAGCTTTCTTAATTTGTCAAGTTTATTTGTTTAAAGATTAAATATACATTGTCATTTAACAAATGTCTATCTATAACACTTTGTAATACTTTGATTCTTATCACTAAAGCATTACACGATTGAAAAGTTATATATAATGGAGTTGAGATCATTGTAGACCCAAAATTATCTAAAGATCTAATAAATCAATCTTACTCACTCATTTTTCATCAAAATAAAAAAAACACCCACTTTCCACCTCCTTTTTTAAAAATAAAATATCTTGCAAATAGTAAATCGTCAGGCGACAAAAAATACATCATCGCGACGAGTATTTTTTTTATCTTTCAGTAAACGTGCACTTCGATATACTTTCGAGGAATTTTTTTTAATTTTTTTGTAAAATCACATCCTTACGCAAAACGAATCATACCATCGCGATGAGAATTATATCATCTTTCTATAGAGAGACACTTCTATATACTTTCGACGAACTTTTTTTCGAATTTTTTTCAATTACGTATAATATGTGACACAAATCACATGCGATTTTTCAGACGTAACTGAAAAAAATTCGAAAAAATGTTCGTCAAAAGTATATAGAAGTGCCCCTCTATAGAAGGATGATTTAATACTCATCGTAATAGTATGGTTCGTTTTGCGTAAAAGTTAACGGTTTCTGAGATATTTAATTTTTAAAAAAAAGGTGAAAAATGAGTTTTTTTAATTTAATGAAAATTTGATAGCTAAGATTAGTTAATTAGGGCTTAAATAAATTTTGGGTTTAGATTGAACTTTTCTCATATACCTGCATGCATATTTTGTTTTTATATACTGAGAGTTTCATAAATTTATCTCACATTAGGACTACTATTCCGACTCTGTATAATGCACGTCATAATTGATGTTCTGTAAAGATTGAACTATCGGAATTAGTTAGAGGGGGAATTGAAGTATCTTTACATTACTAACTTATTAGATGATTGTTAACGATACGATGAAAATAATCCCAACATCATTATTACAAGTAGGGAGCATAGCAAACTAGTGTGCATTTTTAATATTGTTGTTTATAACTTACCGCATTGCGATCTTTTCATTATGATTATATATTTTCTAGTTTTTTTAGTGACAACTAAAACCCCAAAAAAGTAATTAGTCTTAACATAATGACCTACCATGTTTGATTATGGATATTCCACTTTATACTATATACGATAGGGTACAATGTCGGCGTGTGTCAGGTAGTTGGTTAACTTATTGTTGAATCGATTTACATCAAAATTTCACATATTAGCTGCTAAAGTACTTGTGCGTGCTGGTATTCTTAATGATATCCCTTGTTGGTGTGACGTATTGTTTCCATTAGCTAGTCGTAATCTTAACCAACAGGGGTAAGCTAACCGCATGAAAAGATGGGAAATTACCTGTAACCATCGACTAATCAGTGGAGAACAAGCGCAATTCGCCAAATTTTGTTTTAAAGATGCAAAAGAGAACACAATTTCATGTAAATTTTCCGCTATTGAAAACGATCCCATAAAAATATATTAAACCATTTTGAGGAATTCAACTGTTAACAAATTAAATAGGACTGGGGTTCACAGAAGCGTAGGACAGAAGCTCCGGATCACATTCAACCATGGCCATTTCATCTGGACTCAAAGTTAGAGTAGCTTCAATGCCATGACCCTTTAGCGTATCATTAATATAGACACCACTGAAGAATCGATTCATAACGTAGAACCATATTGGTTTCCTCATCCGAAATCTATCTCGGATATTCCATTATTTAACAGACCGCTTGAAAACAAGGTGTCTCGTCCGTCTATCATGGAGTGGTCTCCTGTTACATCTTTCATGGAGTTGATGTAATTAGAGTTTATTTTGGACATTGATTCTCTAATTTCATCCTTCAGGGTGGATAAGTCTACTTGGCTCTGAGGATAACATATCTCAAGGGCGAAGTAACCAAATATCCAATGGTCTCATTTGGCAAAGGAGGCGAAGCTTTTTTTTTTAAAATTCATCATTGACAAACAAGTATGAGATGATCATCCACCCAATGGCCTGATGGTCGATGCAGCTTTGGTAGCCGCCACCAGAAGAAAAACAACTTTTGGAGACATCATGTTTTTAGAGACTATAAATCCCCAAAAAATGTTTGTCCCTAAACGTATAGATCTAAGATTCACGATATACCAAAAGTATGAAATAAACTAAGTTTATTATTAATCTGTCATCATGTCTTGATTGTTTACATGTCTTCCTATTTATACAAAATGAAAAGGAATAAGTGAAAGGTTGTGATGGTTCAATCAAACCAATGGTTGTATCTTTTCACAAATAATTGCCATTTAACTAACTTAACTAACTTTATTTCTGAACTATTGCAATGGTTCATAGTTTCACTATACTACCATATCTTATCTATAAATTACATTTTAAACACTAATTTACATAATATTTTGTTTTGTCATTATATTTCCAACATACTTCCCCTTAATGACAAAACAAATAGTTCTTTGTTCTTCGTTTTTCAATCTTCAATATCTTTGATTCTTGTGCAGTAGTCTCGCATGACTCCACTTGGTCTTTGATTCTCTTGTAGTCGTCTCACATAACTTCATTTAGTCTTCGTTCTTGCTTCCTTTAACACTCACTGTAATATTGATCGAATTTGGAATTTTCTGCACTCCCTGCTGTCTTCTGCACTCTCTGCGATTTCTACACTCTCTGCGATTTCTGGTTGTATCATTTTTTTTTCAGTTATAGTCGTCATAAGCAATGTTGGCTCTATGTCTTCTTCAATAAGATTGGACTGTTCTCTGACTTGATTCTTTCGTTTGTTTGGACATTCATAGGCATAGTGTCCAAGTTTGTGATATCGGTAACATGTGACTTGAGATTTGTCTCTTGTATCTTCTTTAAAAGATGCTCGTTCTTCCCTTTTAGATTGATAATTGTTCTTGTCTTGTTCTCGGCCTCGAGACTGGTTAAATCTTCCACGTTCTCTAAAAGGTTTTCCTTGGCCTTCATGTCGTGTGAACATCAAACTCTCCTAACTGTTCACTGGTATTTCCTTCTTACTTTTAAGTCTTTCTTCAAATGTCTTTAATCTTCCGATTGCTTCGTCTACTGACATCTCGTCTAAATCTGAGTATTGTTCAATAGATGCAACAATCTGAAGGAATTTGTCGGGTACGGCATTTAATAATTTTCGTACGACAACGGAATCTTCAATTGTGTGCCCTAGACTGGCTGCTTTGTTTACTAGAGTTGTTAGTTTTCCGGTGAAGGTGTCGATTGTCTCGTCTTCCTTCATGTGTAACATCTCAAAGTCGGATTTGAGTGTTTGCAACCTTGCTTGTTGGACTCTTTCTTCTCCTATGTGTCTAGTTTTCAAGGCATCCCATATGGCTTTCGCGGTTTTGTGCTTTGTAATTTGAAGCAATTGTTCTTCCGGTAAGGCTTGGTAAAGGAATGCGATAGCAGTCTTATCTTTTTTGTTGTCTGATTGAGTCGTCTCTAGTGGCTCTATCATTTCCCATAAACCATTCGCTTCGAGAATGATTTGCATTCGAATTGCCCATAATGAGTAATTCGAGGGTTTTAGCATCGGACATTGGAATTGGGTTGTACTTATAGTACTTACTTCTTTCTTTGAACTATCTCCACTTTCTTTTGTCATATCTCTATGATATTGTATAATTCTCCAAATGAAATATCTAACACTAAGTGTGTCGAAATTTCTCTTTCTGGTGAGCTCTTTTGTTTTGTGCCTTACAGGCTATCAATAACTTAACGGGGACTAGTTTTTTCTAAACTGTCCTTGGAGATTTTATACTCTCGGTTGAATAACCTAAGGTTAATTACTCCTAAAATTATCCCTTAATATAATAAGCAGTGTAATCACTAGATTACTATATTTATCTACGAGTTTAGAAAAGGATACTAACTTAAACTAAGGGAGTAACTTTTCTAAATAAATATATCTATAAGAAAAACTAGTATAGATTGTAAATTGTTAACATGATTCACCCTTATAACACAAGATCCGGAGGCTTGGTAAAATGGAAAAGAAAAGTATCCATATTATTAGAGAGAAAAAGATAAGAGATGGGAAGTTGTGTGTGTTGTTGAGAGAAAACACACACACACACTTTTTACAAAAGTGAGCTTCACCCCTCCATGGAAGTATGGAGGGGGTATTTATAGTCCTAGTGACACACAACTATCGTAGCTTGTCATTATTAGTCCCTATGTGTCACGCTATAAATAAACTAATGTAATTCCGGATATGTCACCATATTTTAAGGCTAACAATCTTCCCCCAATATGTGGACACATACGGAATTACTTACAATGTTCCTATCATGTACAAATACAACAGAAATAAAGTCTTCCAAAGCACTTCCAAAGCTGAAGATGTCTTCTGAGTTCTCCTTGTCTTGAAACTTGTACTCCAGCTTGGATCTTCATTGTCTTTACTTGTACAGGAACCATTGTAGTATGCATGAACTGGATTAACTTCCCCCCAATTCATGCAGCATGTCTTGAAAAGCTTTCTTCATAGACTCCTTTTTGGCGAAGTTTCTGAATCAGCTTCCCCCCAAACCAACATCCCTATCTTAAGCAGATTCTGAAACATTGATGTAGCTTGAACAATCTTCTACTTGTCATCAAAGTGCACAGCGGAATTTTGTAGAAGTCAAACCACACCAACGACCACTGCTTCTTGTCATCAGGGCTTGGTGAATATTCGTTCGGGGGTGCATGCGAGAAATCAGCAACAATTCTTCTCACGTATGCAGAATACTTCATAAACCATACTAAGTAAAGTAGTCTACACTACTTCCCCCTGGAAGTTGACACGGTAACATCAAAGTCAATTAAGTCCCGGATGTACACATTTTCCCCCATGATGGTTGCGAACTCTCGGAAGCATCATTGTCGTGTACGTTCATATACTCGAGAAGTTCTTGTCATAAGCACAAATCTTGATATACAAAAGAATCATTACCCTCTTGACTTCAGAAACCGTAGAGGAGATGAAGCAAGAATCAAGAACACTTGGTATAATCAAGGTCTTGTGAATGAATGTCATCGAAGAACTTTGAAGATTTTGCTTAGACTGTGAAGTATCTTTGTCTTGGAATAGCACAAAAATACCCGTGAGAAGTGCTGATTACATCTCAACCTTTAAACTCTCTGGCTAACTTACCAACCTCGTATTCTGTCGGCTATTGTTGTGATCACTTGTGAAGTAAACCCGATATACCAAACTTGAAAAAGAAGTGAAATCCCCCAAATTTGTTACTTAAGCTTGCACTGTTGTGATTAAAGAACATTAAGAACGGTGCAGAAGAAAACTCTAAGGTACCATTATACCCATCTATAAGTATAAGAAGTACAACACCTCTGAAAATTATCCACATCTGACCTTTGCGAGTGACCACTGAAGTACTACAACTTAACTCCTTAATGTTAGTATTCCAGGTCTCATCTAGACCACACCCTCGGCTCGCTGAAACTAGATAATCCAAGTCTTAATCATAACTGTATACGTTCAAGCAAGTCATCAATCGATAGAAAATAGAAGAAAGTCACGATGATGAAATAAGTAGACGCCTTTGTGAAATCCAACTTCAATTGCAAATAAGGGATACACCACATCCAACTCCGTGATCACATGTCCATTCATAATCCGAATCTCTAGCCATTTGTCATTTAATTGAAGTCTTTTCAGGATCGTTTTTGGGATAATGTTGTTGTTTGTGTGGTGTGTTGTTATGGTGATTGTGTTTTATGAGTCTTTGATTCGTGATTGGTGGTGTTCGTTTGTTGTTCTGGTTTTGATTAAATTTTCCCCCAAAGTTCGGTCATATGCCCAAATTCGTCACATGCCCACCTATTGCGCGGATCGACCATTCAGTCAAAATATGGGTTTTTCACTGTCAATAACGCAATACATTAGTCAAAAACCAATGAAAACCTTCTAATCAAAACGCAAACTATCTTGATCAAAACGAATGAATAAAAAAAAATTAGGCAGAGTAACGTATAGTCAAAACGCAAAGGGGGGGGGTGATGGGTCTTCAAAACGCACACCTGTTGAGTTCAAAACTAATACTTTGTCTAAAAAAACGCATCAACTTTGTCAAACGCAACAACGACTTTGGCAACAGACCGCAATGACTTTTTGTCAAAAACGCCTACGATTTTTTGTCAAAACGCAATACTTTTGTCAAATGTGCTAACGACTTTTGTCAAAACGCAATGTCTTTTGGCAAAACGCAAACGTTTTGTCAAAAACGCAAACGACTTTGTCAAAACCCAATGACTTTTGTCAAAACGCAATGATTTTTGTCAAAATGCAACGACTTTTGTTAAAACGCAACGACGAACACTCCTTCAGTTAGGCAAAACGCAGCCAAGAAAAAATCTTCAAACTTTCTTGTAGCTACGAAATGATGTTAAAACCACTTAGTAATGATGCAAGATGTGATCCAACCCAAAAGTAAACAAATCTTTAACACTTTAACCAAAAAACAAAGATCAAATCTTGATTTTTGTTGCCATTTTTTCGAACCAAAAAAATAACCAAACCAAGCCACGAATTTGATCTTGTTTGACCACAATAATCAGTAGATAAACAACACGGATTCCCCCTATGCTCTGGTGCCAATTGTTAACATGATTCACCCTTATAACACAAGATCCGGAGGCTTGGTAAAATGGAAAAGAAAAGTATCCATATTATTAGAGAGAAAAAGATAAGAGATGGGAAGTTGTGTGTGTTGTTGAGAGAAAACACACACACACACACTTTTACAAAAGTGAGCTTCACCCCTCCATGGAAGTATGGAGGGGGTATTTATAGTCCTAGTGACACACAACTATCGTAGCTTGTCATTATTAGTCCCTATGTGTCACGCTATAAATAAACTAATGTAATTTCGGATATGTCACCATATTTTAAGGCTAACATAAATAATAAAAGGTGGAGGGGTTAATTGGTTTATTTTGAAACCTGATGGGTATTATAACCTGGTGACCCTTTTTCTTTTCCTTTTTCGATGCTAGTATAAATGCGCCTCTTTTTTCTCCTTTTGGGAGAGACGCGTCTCTGTTGAGACCTTTGGATCTTCTTCTTCTTCCTTTTTCTCCGTGGTGGTTAACTGCCGATTATATGGCCGGTTTAACCGTTCTTCTTCTCCAATGTTGTGTTCTGAACCACTAATTCCCTTGATTTGTTGTGCGAGATTAGGGTTTCGCAAAAAAATTAGGATCTTAAAATTCGTCCAAGATTTGGGCGTTTGTGGATAACCCGAATCAATTAATGATTCGATTAAGGGTGCGATACTTGTTTCTTCAAAAAAGGTGTGTTCGTTCCTTTTTTCTTGATGATTTGATTTTGCCCCTTGATGATGACTTATGTTATCCGTTCGTGGTTTTTCTGTTTTGAATCTGTTTTCGGATTTGATGTTCTTGAAAAAAGAAAATCTGGAACTTTTGCAAATTGTGAAACCTTTTTTTTGTTGCCGGTTGATTTTAATCCCTGGGTGACATAAAAGTTGGGTTCCTCTTGATTCGAGTGTTTGATAAACACACGAAATGATTTCTGATTGTTGTTGTTCAATCGGGTTTTGCAAAAGTTTTTTGCCGAAAACGAAATGGTCTTTATTGATTCAAAAAAACCAAAAAACAGGAACAAAAATGGTATATGATGATTTTGGTTTGTAGCCAAACAAGCTCTGATGCCAAATGTTTGTCTCTAAACGTATTGATCTAAGATTCACGATATACCAAAAGTATGAAATAAACTAAGTTTATTATTAATCTGTCATCATGTCTTGATTGTTTACATGTCTTCCTATTTATACAAAATAAAAAGGCATAGGTGAAAGGTTGTGATGGTTCAATCAAACCAATGGTTGTATCATTTCACAAATAACTGCCATTTAACTAACTTAACTAACTTTATTTCTGAACTATTGCAATGGTTCATAGTTTCACTATACTACCATATCTTATCTATAAATTACATTTTAAACACTAATTTACATAATATTTTGTTTTGTTATTATATTTCCAACAAAAAAACCTTTAGGGACTACTTTTTTATCTTTAAAGACTACGTGGAGTCTCTATAAGTTTTGAGACGAAATATTTGGAGTTTGCCAAATATTTGACTTTGAATGTCACTTATAAGGACTATATGTAGTCTTTATAAGTTTAGGGACATAATTTGTTTAGTCAAAGTCAAAAAAAATTTACTTTCTCATGTATAAATATCTTTTCATCCAAAACTTATAGGGACTACATTGAGTCTCTATAAGTTTGGAGATGAAAAAAATTTAGTCAGTGAAAAAATGTACTTTCATGGTGGCGGGAAATTTTGCCACCCAACCTTTAGCCACTACACGCAGTCACTCAAAGTGTTACGTAGCCTCTAATTTTTTTTACATTATTCTTGATGAAAAACGATTAATAATTATCATAATTAATTATAAATATTTTAAATTATTATAAGTGATTTTAAAATTGTTACTAGTACCTTGATATATTAACTTGAATTTTAACTAAATCGAACGGTGTTAAACTAGAACAAAGAAGCAAAACGTACGAATTACAATCCAAATCGATAAACGTTTAAACATTAAAGCATATGAATTACATTCCAAATGTTAAATTGCTTTTGCTAAATGAAAAACTATTCCACGCCAAGTTTTTCTATTTCATTACAAAGCTTGTGAGGTATTACAGTTGACTCAAGTTTGCGGTTCTCGGAATGCCTTTCCATTTTTAGTGTTGCTTCTAGTATCTTTATCTTTGCAGCCAAGAACTTTCCAATACTCGGTGCAGATCCAAAAGGTCCTGAAGAATAACTTGGACGTTTTGAAGGTCCCGGAGAAGAACTTGAAGGTGTTTAAGGTCTAAGAGAAGAACTTAGACGGACCCTTAGGTCATCATTCCACATAAAATATCCACATTCATTATCTTGAACTCTTGGCTGTTACATAGCAAGGAGATCATAAGAAATGTCTTTTTGACATGTAAATTATTTATATATTGTATAAATAAAAAACTTTTGATTGTTCATCTTTGTTCAAGGACATGTATAAAAATTGTTTACCATAAATGTAAGGTTAATATGATTTTCTAAGCACAACATCTCCTTTTCCGTTGAGGAAGTGATAAAGCTCCGGCTCATGATCCCTAAGGCATCTTTCTAATTATATGTGTGAGTTCGCATCACTTGCATACGAGATTAGCGATAATTGTTTATTATTGCTTGTAGTTTGTTAAACGTCAGCATTGGGCCATTGTGCTAATAAAATATTATACATATTTATTCTCAAGCACCACTAATAGTGTAATTTTTTTACAGTAAATATGGTCTTGATGACAACACTGTGGATTTCATTGGCCATGCATTAGCTTTGCACAGAGATGATCGCTACTTGATGAAAACATTGCGGACTTCTTTGGCCCCGGATGTGAGTAGGCCGAAGATGTTGTCGTTGTTAGGTTGGTTTATGTAACAGTTTATGCTTTTGAAAAATTGTATGTTTACTTCGTTGAACAATTTATGAAGTTGTAAAAAAAAGTTTAAGCATTATTTGTGTTGAATTGGTTTCAGTTGAAAATCTGGAAATTATGGAAAAATTGGTTGTGGAATGGGTCAGAACGACCTATGAAAACGCCTACAAACAGGCTGTTGTGGCAAAAGCTTCAGTTAATTTTAGGGACTACATGTAGTCCCTAAAGGTGGCCGTCGTTTTTTAGCTAAAAACTTCAGAGACTACATGTAGTCCCTACATGTAGCCTCTAAAGTTCGGGTCAACAAAGTCAAAAATCTTTAGCCACTACTTGTAAGGCTTAAATGTAGTCCCTAAAGGTACTTTATACATTCTAATTGTAGTCTCAAAAGGTTGACCCCATAGTTTTTTGGTCAATGAAAGTCAAAAATCTAAGTCAACACCGTAGTCCCTAAAGAAGAAACTAGTAGTCCTTATAAACCTGTAGCGACTATCTTTAAGGGGCGCCATTTATTGAGACCACATGTAGTCCCTAAAGATTTTTAGATGCTACATTGGTCACTTTTAAAGACTACTTTTGTTGTCCCTAACAACAGTTTTTCTTGTAATACGCATTTTAATGATAAGGTAGCCTCCATGCGAGTTGGGCTATGTGAAGGAAGTGATGTGGGTGAGCTGGTGGGAGAGATCATATTGGCCTTGAGGAGAGCCAAATCCTTATAATCAAACACAAATCTTTTTGTATTAAGCAATTTCGTTTGTCATTACTTTTGAAGGCAATAAATTTTTAAGGAGGGGCTGTTAGGAAAGACTTCAGAAGCTACAAAAAACTCGGTGAATGTTTTTCTAGTGAGCCTTTAACAGCTGCTTCCTATGCTTTTATGAACAGGAAATTTATGTGGGCGTCAACGATATTGTGTGACATACTCGTGCTACTTAGACCATACCACCACAACTGAAAATGTTCACCTGACATATATAAAAAACAAAACAAAACCTGAATTTATCTTGTTTACTCTAGGAACTAATATTGACTACATGTATATCATTATCAAAGCCCACCTGAATACTTATCACATAATGTCCTACTGATGATTCTGTGGTTTGAGGGGTCTTAGGATTCAGCTCTCCCACTTTTCGATCATTAGGATGACATAAATTTCTTCCAGGGTTTGGTTTACTCTCCATTGTCGATGAATCAATGTGCAAATAATTTTCGTTGACTTCTCCCGCAAGGGGATAGATGATATGTTCTTAAATGGTCAAACTAAAAAGTCAAGAAAAGTAAACATAATTCAAAAAAGTCTGTTAGCAACAAGCTTTCCCGCCTTTTCATTTGTCATTTCCATTCTATAAATACTTGTAATCATCATTTACATCTCATCTATCTTGTAACCAAACTATTCTGTAACTACAATTCATTCTCTAATAACAAATCCTTGTTTAACATGTCAATTCTCATTCTTCAATCTTGAGCATCCTATTGTATGAACTAGTACTTCTTACCATTTCATAAGTTGAGATCTAATAAGTACATAACAATTGGTATCAGATTCCTTTTCTGGACCAGATACATTCTTGAAATACTGTTAGAATTTCATTTTGGCATTATAAAACCACCATAAACCACCACAAATCATCATTTCTATCCATTCGTGCCTAATAAAAAATATGTCTATATTCATCTTCTTATTTTACATTTCAATTTCACAAATACGTTCTTAAGTCTGTAACATGTTTTTTAGTCAGTTACATTTCAGTTAGAATACATTGTTAAGAATTTATGTTCTTGACCCAAACATTATGGTTTCTCAAACAAGATCCAATGCAGCTGTTACTAATGAAATCTTGGATGGATTGAGATGTCTAATTACATAAATGATGAGAGAAGAGATGGAAAAACTCAGGGATGAGATGAAGAATGCAACTATGGAGGCTAGTACTTGTCTTGTTGTAAGAAACTAGGGTGAATAGAGATAAAATGTACAGTTGACAAGAGTTACCAAGATATAATTTCCAATGTTTGAGGGTGACGATGTTAAGGGATGGATGTATAAGTGTGAACAGTTCTTTAGAGTGGATAATGTGCCAGATGATTAGAAATTATCTTTGATTTCAATTCACTTGTTTGATATTACACTAATGTGGCATAGGAAATTTATAAGGCTTCTTGGTAGTGATATTATACCATGGTTAGCGTATAGAGGTGAAATTATGCAAAGATTTAGGAACTCTTTTGAGGATCCTTTGGCTGAATTAAAAAATTGCAAGTTTAAAACTAGTATCGAGGACTATCAAAATGCTTATGATAGGTTGTTAAGTAGGGTGGATATTTCAGAGGATCAGGCCATTAGCTTCTATATGGTTGGATTACCTAATGATATTGAGTTAGCTATTAGGATGTTTAAGCCTTAAACACTAGCAATTGCTTATTCTTTATCAAAACTACAAGCTGCTACTAATGAGGCAGTTAAGAAAAATAATAAGGTACCACTACTTCCTACTCCTAAGTTTGGAAATTATTCTAGTGATGGAACTTAAATAAACAGCCCAAAACCTTTAGCTTTACCTACACCTAATGTGAATTGGAGGAATAAAGTTGCTACACCACATGTTGGACCAATTAGGAAGAGACTGTCCTAGAAGAAAATAGAGGAAAAAAGGTCCAAGAATTTGTGTTTCTATTATGATCAGAGGTATGTGTCTGGCTATAAATGTACAAGACAAGTTTACATAATGGAAGTATTTGGTGATGAGGAGGAATTGGAAGAAGGGGAAGAAATTATGTTTAGTACTAACGAGGAAACCAATCATCTTGATCAGTGGTTATTAGCCTTAAAATATGTCGACTTATACAAAATTACATTAATTAACTATTTACTATATGCGCAAGGACTAGAAACGACAATATAGGATAGTTAGGCGTATATAACCCCCTCCTTACTTCCAAGGAGGGGTGAGGATAATTATTTGTATCATTAGGTGTATGTGTTTTTCTCTCTCTAGACACACACATCTTTCCCTATCTACACTTTTCTCTCTAATATAATAAACATGGCAACTTATTTATTTTATCCTTCCCGATCTCCGGATCGTGTGTTTTAGGCTCGAATCTTTATGGGTAACATTTGGCATTAGAGCCTATGAGGAATTTGTGTTCGTTGTTTGCTTATTTTGTGTGTTTCATATCTTATTATTAAGCTAATAAGCCCATGGCTTATTTCAATTTTTGGCTTTAAACTAAAAAACGCTTGTACTTTCTTGTTTATATCTCTTATAGCTTATTTGGTTAATGATTTCGTAGCTTATTCATAGCTTATGTGGATTCCTATTAAGCTTATTTGAAATTTTTGTGGCTTATTTTTTGTATAGGCCAACCTACCGTCAGTTATCGCGTTAAGCCCCCCCCATACCCCTCTGTAGTTCTAGGCAACGGTTTGGCATAAGAGTGTACTACTTTTTGTTTGTTAGTCGAAAATATAGCAAGAAAACAAAAGCTAGTACATCCAGCGGTTTGTCATGTGGTCCTCAATTTGATATTGACCTTGCAGCGGTTTGGTTAAACTAGCCAGCGGTTTGCTTCAATTTTGTCACAACGGTTTGGTATAAACCACTGCGACATCGGTTTGTTTGTAACCATAGCGGTTTGATATAGGTGCAACGGTTTATTCCTTTTCATCGTTTGCCTAAACGAAACTCTGGGGGTTTGAAAAGTCAACAAGAGTTTGGTAATTTCTTAAACTAGCAGTTTGATATTTTTAGTTTTAACAGCGGTTTACCATTCGCCAGTGGTTTACCATTTGTCAGCGGTTTATCATTTGCCAGTGGTTTATCATTTTGCCAGCGGTTTACCATATTGACAGCGGTTTGGTAAATTTTGTATCGCAGCGGTTTGATTACAATACTTGACAGCGGTTTGCTTCATTAGAGACAGCGGTTTATCATTTTATTTAGAGCAGCGGTTTGTTCAAAATTGACAGCGGTTTACCCAAAAGTGTCAAATTTTCTCATTCAGTGTTATATTGCCTAAAAGGTCGATCCACGCATCAGGTAGGCATGTGACCAACTTTGGGCATATGACCGAATTTGGGAATCTAATAATCAAAACAAGAGCACCAAATCAAACATAACACTTAATCCTAAAACGATCATTAAAGATTCACTAAAACGAAAAATGGCTAAAGATTCGGATTAAAATGACAAGTGATCACGAAGTTGATTTTGTATCCCTTATTTGAGATTGAAGTGGGTTTCACGAAGGCGTCTACTTATTTCATC
>BQNB010018317.1:18844-68479 GCA_026074375.1 Tanacetum coccineum
TGATCTCCTCTAGTGTAGTGTAAAAATAGTTTCAATTATGACACTTTCGGCCCTTGTGTTTCATAACTTTCATTTTTCTCTTTTATAAACAACTTTCCATCTTATGCAACTTTAGTCCCTTGAACTTTATAACTCCAAATGAGCCTTTGAAACTTTGCACACTTGTCATTATTAGTCCTTGTCTTTATTTTGGGCTTTGACTTCCTTCCTTGCTGTATCGGACTGATCCGGCTTTGATTTCTTTCATTCTTCACTCTTGACTTTGTCTTTTCCCGTTTCTTGTCGGTTTTTGACTGATTTTGCTTCTTTTTGTCCTTTTTATCCTTTTCTGCACAATAAACACAAAAGCACACATTTTTCTATTCTTTTGGCATTTTCTTGCTTTTATTTGGCAAAATCCCGGGTTTTTAATATGTACAATTAAGCATTTATCAGCTTTCAAGCAGATGAAGAAACTCATCGCAGAGCTCCCAACGCTGACCGCACCAAAGGAGCAGGAGGAGCTAATCATATACTTGGCCGCAGCCAAAGAAGCAATCAATGCAGTCTTGATGACGGACAGGGAAGGCAAACAAGTACCAGTATACTTTGTAAGCCGTGCTCTACGAGGGCCAGAGATCAACTATACTCCCATGGAAAAGCTGGTGTTAGCCTTGCTCAGCGCAAGCAAACGGTTGAAAATATATTTTCAAGCACATACAATTGTCGTAATAACAGATCAACCAATAAAGCAACTGCTGTCAAGTTCAGAAATCTCTAGAAGGATGCTAAAATAGAAGTTTGAACTGGAAGGATATGATATCCAATATAGGCCAAGGACTGCAATCAAAGGGCAAATATTAGCATATTTTATTGTGGAACGACAAGAGGAAGAGTCTCTGGACGAGCTCATGACAGAACCAGAACTACCGGAGCCATAGACTTTGTTCACGGACGGATCATCCTGTGTAGACGGCTCAGGAGCAGGACTAATATTAACAAATACGGAAGGGGCAGAGTTCACATACGCCATGAGGTTTAGATTTGAAGCTACTAACAATAAAGCTGAATATGAAGCATTAATAGCCAGTCTCCGGATCGCAGAACAAATGGGTGTAAAGAACCTGCAAGCACATGTAGACTCAAGACTTATAGCCAATCAAGTTAATGGCTCTTATGTCGCCAAAGAATCAGGCATGATCCAATATTTGAACAAAGTAAAAACGCTCGCAAGAAGCTTCAGGGAATTTTCCATCAAGCAAATACCACGGAGCGAAAACAAAAAAGCAGATGCCCTAAGCAAGATTGCATCCACAAGCTTCGCACATCTCAGCAAATAGGTGCTTGTAGAAGAACTGAAGGAGGAGTCCATAAACGAAAAGGAAATCCTCGCCGTAGTGGAAGAGGAAGGCAACACATGGATGACACCTATATGCGAGTATCTTACAAAGGAAATACTTCCGGCAGATAAAAAGAAAGCCAGGGCGGTACCTCGTAAGGCAGCCATAAGAAATCTTTCTTAGGACCATGGCTCTGGTGTGTCGGACCGCTCCAAGCAAACTACGTCCTTAGAGAGATACATGAAGGGTCGTGCAACATGCATTCCGGTCCTAGATTCGTGGTTGCCAAAGCTATCCGAACAGGATATTACTGGCCAACAATGCATATGGACCCACGGAAGTTAATAAGGGAATGCAATGATTGTCAAGTCCATCGCCCCGTCCCAAGAAACCCGCAACAAAATTTAACTCCTATCACATCTCCGTGGCCATTTTACAAATGGGGGATCGACATAGCCAGACCTTTCCCGAAAGGTCCGGGCAAAGTCAAATTCTTGATTATAGCTGTTGACTATTTCACCAAATGGATCGAAGCCAAGCCCGTCGCAACTATCATAGGCAATCAAGTTAAAAAGTTCATATGGGACAACATAGTCTACAGATTTGGTCTACCAGGGGAAATTGTATCAGACAATGGGAAATAGTTTCATGACAACCCATTCAAAGACTGGTGTGAAAAACTATGTATCCGTCAATGCTTTGCTTCCGTGAAGCACCCACAAACAAACGGCTTGGTTGAAAGAGCAAACAGAAGTTTGGGGGAAGGAATAAAAGCTAGATTGGAGGAAAGAAGCAAAGACTGGATAGAAGAACTTTCACACGTCCTATGGTCCCACCGCACAATGATAAAATCAAGCAATGAGGAAACACCATTTTCACTAACATACGACACGGAAGCTGTAATCCCAGCGGAAATAGGCATGCCAATGCTCTGGACTATGGAAGTAGACCCGACAAAGAACGATGAAGCCTTAGAAGTAAACCTGGACCTCATAGAGGAAAAAAAGGAACAAGTAGCAATTCAAGAAGCAAAAAAGCAAAACTAAAATGGAAAAGTATTACAACTCCAGGGTCCGCAGTACAAGTTTCAAGCTAGGTGACATGGTCTACCGCAGCAACGACGCAATTCACGCCAGAGATGGAGGCAAACTTGGACCCAAATGGGAAGGACCGTACGAAGTTGCAGAGTCTCTAGGAAAAGGAGCATACAAACTTAAAGATTGCAAAGGAAATGAACTCCCGCGGACATGGAACATTTGTAATCTTAAAAAGTGTTATGTACACGAAATGTAAGAACCCGCCCGTCACATACGATGATCCGGAGGGCAATATCTCAATTTATCTTTATCTTGTAATGCATTAAATTTTAATGAAAAGTAGGGATTAGCTACCCTCACGAGTTTTAAATCCTAAATTTTTTTCTTTTTTACTTTGTAAAGTTATATTAATTGTTAAGACGCGCACGCAAGGAGCCACGCTCCGCAAATATATTATCCCGTATAATAAAGGTTGAGCAACCTCAAAATGAGCTCAGGTGCGTAAGAGGTATTGCAAACCCTGCACCGGGAGATTAACCCACAAATATTCACAAGACTATCTATTATGAACGTACACCAGTAATGAATAAAAGATAGCAAAATATATGAACATGTTAAACTAGCATTTATATCACAAAGAAGCCGCAGAAATAGCCACAGACGGCCGCGGTATACAAAACATTATAAAAGTTCTACACAAACTGTTACAACAGACCACATGCGGTCACGACACAACCTAAAAGCGGCAGGCTTCAAACTTAGGAATGGCAACTACGCTCCCTAGATCCTTGTCCGTATCCACCTCATCAAAGTCCTCGACGGAGAGATGAGCCGCAGAAGTACTAGTTTCACCCACCCAAGTCTGAGAAGACAGGGGGTTAGAAACTATCTCCATCATAAGCTGGCGAAGGGCTGCAGCATGCTTCTTCGCTCCTTCAGCACGAGAATGAACATTCATCAAAGCGAAGGACAAAGAAGTCTCCCCAACGATGGCCTTGTCATCAGAATGATGGTTGGGGATGAAAAGTTGCTCAAGACACGGTTGCAGGTGAGCAGCTTCCGGGAGGTCAGCCAAGGGTCCGTCCAAGATAAAGCAATCTAGGACCTCATCCATCCCGGCATCTTTTTTGGACTTCAACAAATTTACCAAAAGGAAGTCCACGTCCTCAAGAGCCCTCACCGCATCAAAATAGCTGGTCCTGGCAGCCTCCGGGTTATAAGCCTCGACCGCGGAAAGCGGGGTTCCGGTAACCCCATGCTCATACCCAGCCTCCAAGCCCTCCTGCATACCGAAATCCATGGCACGGCCCAAGGCGTGACCCAGAATGCCTTGATACTCAGGAGATTTAAAACATTTTAGCTCAGCAATCTGAATCCCGTGCGTCAGAAACCATCTCCTTCCGGCCAAATTGGTCAGGTAGGCGGGATAAAATTCCCCTTCTAAACGGCCGGAGACATCCATAACATGGGCCTCAAGCTTGGCTACACGGTTATAAAGCACATGGGCCTACTCCTCCTGCTGAGCTTCCGTCTTCTCTTTAAAATCCTAGAAGGCGGTGTGAAGGGTAGAAACCTGCGAAAATAAGAAGTTAAAAAAATAAAATAAAATAATAATAATACAAAAAAAACAATAACAACATGCGGAATAAAAGACATACCTCAGAGGTAAGCCTATCCCTCTCAGAAGTCAAGGAGGTAATCAAGCTCCCGGCTTCAGCACAAGCGGCCTTGGAATCATCAAGCGCAGACTTGAGATAAGTGGCACGGGAATCAAGTAAGGAGATGTCAGTGTCCTTTTGTGCAACAGTACTTTTCAGTACTGACACCTCCCCGGTCAAAGCAGACACCTGACCACGAAGACGGACAACCTTCGCGGTTTCCGCCCTCTCCGCCTCCTCCACCAATAAAGATTTAAGTCTAAGAATCTCCAGGTCTTTCTCCTCAAGCAACCTACCACGAGCATCATACTTGCCTTTGAGCTTCTCCTTAAGCTCAAGCTCATGCTCGGCACGGGACCTTACCTCCGACTCAAGACAAATCTGCCGCGCCGCCCCCACATTGAACTCCGTATACAATTGTTCATAATCCATACTTCGGAGGGTAGAGAAAAAGCCAGGGGGGCAACGCGGTCAACCAACGTGCGGCAGGAAAAACCGTCATCCAACAGCGAGTCGTTGGTAATGTTCCATCGAGGAACATACCAACGTTTTGCCTCAGCAGAATTCAGGGCAGGCAACTCATAAAAGGAGTCATCCGACCCTTCTGATGTCTCGAGCTGAGAAGACCCGGCTACATCCGATGTAGGTGTAATGCCCACATTCTCCCGGGCGGAAGTTACAGTAGCAGCAGCAGTATACACCGGGACATCCGTGATCCGGGCACTGCCAAATATATATATATATATATATATATATATATATATATATATATATATATATGTTAAGGAAAGCACATAGAAGTACAGTTAAAAAAAGGATAAAACATTTAAATACCTCTGAACAACATGGGCCTGGATATCAGCCTGAAAAGAAGGCCTCGACACAAGGGGACTTGTCGGCATAAGTTGCCTCAGCCCAGCAAGGGTCTTCCCACCAGTACCAGTAGCAAAGCTGGGGTGATCCTTCCTCAGCTGCTTGGCAGGAAGGGTATCACTCTGCTTCCCCAACCTCTTCCTCTTGGACTTCCCTGGCTGCGTCGCGACAACCTCATCCGGCCCCGTCAAATCTAAATAGGTGTCCTCCGGAACAACATTCTCGGGCTCCACCTCAGCCGGAGCAGACACCTCAGGAGCAGACACCTCAGGAGCAGCAGCAGAACTACTGCCACCTGCAGCAGGAGTAACCAAGGGCATGAAGCAATGACTCGTACTCTCCAGTAGCTTCACCTGATCATCCTTCTTCTGAACTTCCACCGCTTGGACCTTCCGGGGGTCGGCAGTCTTGATAAAGTCAAGCAAACCCATGTCTACAAAACAAACACCAAAGGATTAGACCTCATAAATCATAAAAAAAAACTTTTTCCAACGAAGGAAGCAACACCCACCCTTTCCGTCAGGCCCCTCAAAGGCCGGATAAGTATTTTCATCAAACGGATAATATGGACTCAAACCCACAAGACACAAAAAGCACTCCGGATAACGGCGGAAAGGAGCTTTGTTGTTCTCCAGGAGCCTAACAGTTTGCTCTTGGCGAGCGGTAAGATGGGGGGCCGGATCTTTCTCCAACGCACCCCCCACATACAAGGAGACGGGGATAGGAAACACTTTAGCATCAACCCAGAAAAAATGATCGGACCAATTTTTAATGGAGTCTGGGGGTTTCGGGAAGCAAGAAGGAGATGATGGGGAACGTTTTGCAAAGGAAAATAACCCGTCACTATATGTACGGGTATAGAACGCACGAAAGACAGTTACCGATGGGGCAAGGTCAAGCACGCGCGTCAAAACCTCAAAATGAGATACGCGGGCAGCACCAAAAGGGGATAATTGAGAAATATGTATGCGGAAATATCGGAGAACAGCCATCAAAAATTTCGTGAAGGGAATCCTATAACCACAATAATCAAAAAACCTGGTATAAACACCCACTTTACCCTCAGGGAATTGAGTGATAGTTTTATCCCGCCCCGGAGCCACGGGATGAACTTCATCAGGAATATAGTAGTCATTACAAAAGTTTTCCACCATTTCTGGAGTCATAATGGAATGCTTAGCAGCAAAGTTAGTCATTTTGAAGAGACGAGCGAAGAAAGATGCTAACCTGAATCTCGAAAAACCGTAGAAGTGAAGAAAACAACGCACGGAGGAGGTTTAAAGAATAAAAGCTTAAAGAAATTAACAATGGCAGAAAGGAGGTTTTGTGAAGAATAAAACAGTAAAAATGAGGGGGGGGTATTTATACCCTTGGTGTATTTACTCCTACCAACAGTTTGATGACGCCACGTGTATACCACTTACATAATCAATGGCAGCAACACATCTGGGAAATGGTTAAAAAGCTATCAAAACTGTCACATCAGCCAGAGGATAAAAGGACAGCAGCGCTCCACGTCAGCGGAACGTCACCAACTTGATAAGGAATCATCACGACATGAAATAGATAACTCCGGAAGTAAACCAGCAGCAACAAAGGAACCAGAAGTCTAGCATTGATCACCGCATGCAGGACATGATCCGCATGCAATATCATACTAGACTGGGGGGACTTGATAACGTATAATAGGTATACCAAGCCTCTGGGCTTGGACTACACTATCACTTGGGCTCCTGGGCTCAACTTAGCAGTCATGGGCCGAAATTAAACCCAATCCTGCATTGATCACGGCCCGGACATAGCAAAACGGACGCGGACCTAACTATAGGATACTTTCGTCTACGAAAAGCACACGCGTCCGTATACACGGTTATTATGGGACATTACCAGATAAGGGACCCACTCTAGCCACTACAAAATACTAGGAAACCCTAATACTAGACCCCTATAAATAGAAACCTAATACACAATGAATAATACGATTTTCTCACTTTATACTTTCATACTTTCTCTCTCTACATGTTTACTTACTTTTACGCCGGAGTCTAACCGTGGGGTCCACCCCCACGGTAAGGCTAACGGTTTTCACTTGATTGTGCAGGAAATTGTCACTTCTCTTGCTCTAATACAGAATCCAACGCTCAAATCATCCGGTAGCCCAATCCAATACAGGATTTGAGCCCAGGTCTATACCCGACACTTATTTTGTATTAACAGCTTGTATGTCTGTACAAGATGTTGCATTTTTTAACTTTTCTTATGGTTGCTAAACAAGTTGCGTAAAAAAACTAGTTGGTTTTTTTTTGTTCGGCATAATACGATTAGTTATGCAAATCATTCAGATGTGAAAGCATCTGTTGGAGCGGTTAGTTGCTATAGCATTAAATACAAAATACATTACTATACTTTTTAGAACGGAGATACATTACTATACTACTAGGGATGAAGAATAAGGTAACCGGATAACGAGTACTACTAAAAAACCGCCTTTTAGCATAACAGGTCATCGATTGACTCCTTCCTAGCGAAAAAGCATACAATCCATAGTAACTGTCTCAGTAATTATCCATTTTGGCGGGAAAACAGGATAGTAATAATTAGGGAAAAGTAACATCATCACCATGATGCACAAGTTTTTAACAGCTGTGTAGCGGGTTTATATTAAGTATGTATTAATCTATCTCTAGTTAATCAGCACAAGAAAGCGTATAGAGCCTGCTTATATGTTGCTACCCCGTGATGTTTTCACACTGGCTGATGCATCAGAAACCTTGATGTGCTTTGCAACACAAACATTTACATAATGATCGAGGCACTATTAAATTTATCATCGACTGATATAATGTAAGAACAGCTATAAATTATTAGATTTATTTTTCATGTTTACTTTGAGCAAATTGATACAATAATAATGACATCCCGTCCTGTTTTTTTTTAAGTTTGGCCTTATATCTTTTGAAATTCACCACAACTTTTTTTAGGTTTTTTCTTTTTGATTTTTGACACATGTTATTGACCAAAACCAAGCTCAGTTTTCACCTTAATTAGCCAGTCACCTTATATTTCACCTTATTTCCCCATAACGAAATTGAAAAACGATCGATCCATGTTTGAAAGATTGAAATTCCCACAACCTAAGATGTCCAAGGTTGATGATCTTGCGAAGATCTCATTATCTATATATGTGTCTAATTTTCCTTCTCACCCAACGATACGAGAACTTTGGAATATATGTGGTAAGATGGGGACTCTTGTGGATGTTTATATTGCTAAACATAAGAACAAATTGGGCAAAATGTTTGCGTTTTGTCGCTATATTAAGGTATCCAATTCAGATACCCTAATTGATTCTCTGAAAAAAGTTTGGATTGGGAACCTTCGCTTGCATGCCAGTGTGGCTAGGTTTGATAGGAAGGAGGTTGCGAAAGCTTCTCATGCTAATGTTAAGGTTGTTCTCCCTGTTGCTAATACTGCTAATACCGATCATAATGTTTCCTATTCTAGTAAAGCCAATTCATATGCAAATGTTGCTAAGGCTCCTATTGCTGGAAATAGGACTGCCAAAATTGAGCATGATGCTAGTGGCGATACTATTACTCCTCTGATAGAATTGAAAAAGACAATTCCTACCGATTTTCCGTTTAGCTATCCTTGGCTGCTATAAGGATCTTCGCTCCATTGAAAACACAAGAACATTGTGTCGGAGTGAAGGATTCTTGGATGTGGAGTTTAAATACTTGTGTGGTTTATGGGTTTTGTTTGAATTTTCTTCATTGGATGCTCGAAACAAGTTTCTGAAACATGAAGGAATCTTGTCATGTTTTTCTTCATTAAAGCCATGGCATGATGATTTTGTGGTAGATGAACGACTTATTTGGCTTGAAATTGAAGGTATTCCCCTTAGAGCATGGAATAATTGTCACACCCCCAAATGGGGCCTGGACGGAATACGTGTCCGGGGGCGTGACGTCATAATAATCATCACACAAAGTACAAAGAACGATCACTAATGGACGTTTAGAAAATCATAACTCGTTGTATTTATTAAAAATGGATAAGTCTTACAAGATTTGAATTGATATTTAAAACGTTGCGGAAGCATAATTAAGTTTTTAAAAGACAACGAGTATGAATGATAATAAAGTCTTGAAAGATGATAGCATATTGCACGTAGACTCCACATAGCACATCAGAGAAGTCCAAAGCTAAGTACCTGAAAAACATGATTAAAACGGTCAACATAAAGTTGGTGAATTCATAGGTTTAGTTCAAACATAATTAGTGTGGACCACAAGTATATCAAAACGTATGCGACAGTTATAACAGATACAACTTCACATAAAAAGGTATTTAAGTTGCGCTAAGCTCATGACACCGAAGCTAATAGGGATGTAGCATATAACATGCCAAATAATTGCTTGCCCTTACAGGTGTCCGACCAAAGACTACCTAACCGGTTTCGACATGACATATATCCGTTAGTCTTTGGCAAACTCAGACTAGTAAGTGCTTCTTACCCGGATAGGGATAAGTAGTCCCAATAAATCTATTTATTCACTCGCGCTCACTTAACCAACAGGAAGGTTACAGTAATTAACGGTTCATGATAATACGGGCAATAGTGGTCTAAACGCTACTTAGGCAACACGTAAACGGGAAATTTTTCATGTATAGTACTTGTGTTCAATTTTAAAAGCAAGCAATGTTTCTCACCCCAAGTTATAAAACATTTATTCAAAACGAGTAAAGAATGAGGCTATGAACTCACCTTATGCGAGTTGTGGATCAAAAGAAATTAATCAAGTGAAGACGAATCTCATGGTTCTAGCGACAACCTAGCATATAGTTGTCGTTTAAGAATGATGTAAAACGAATAACGCTTAACACAAGAGCTGATCATCCGAGCATGAGTAGACACGGCGTATCCTTTTCAAAACGTACTTTCAAAAGTTATAGGTTTTGACAAGTCTTGACATTTTGAAACATCTTCGAAAATATTTTGTCTTTTAGTGTATTTCATCTTTTAGTGTATTTAGTCTTTTAATGTATTTTGTCTTTTAGTGTATTTCATCTTTTAGTGTAATTCGTCTTCTAGTGTATTTCATCTTTTAGTGACCTGGCACACCAAAGTTGACTCAATAACCGTAAATGTTGACCTAAACTCGACACTTCACGTTATTCTTTATTTTATCATTAGTTGATAATAAAAGTATATTTTTTGACGCATTTATAAAGTTTATAAAATTTCGACCCTTTCTAAAAATATCAACTTTCCATTTTTATCCGTCTCGACTCGTAATAACAATTTCCATTTTATAAAAGTACATCTTTTATTGACTCGAAAGAATATCTGAGGACTAACTTAATCACAATCCTACATTTTTATTAAGTTATTAACATGACAAATGAGTTTTTTTAAATACCATGTGTGGGACACATATGGTTCGAACTATATGGACTCCAAAACGTCTATCCGATCGATTTTCAACAACACCGCAAATATTGTAACAAATCCATTCTAAACCTAAACCTTTTCGACTTTCAATTTACGCTTCCAACAAAACCAACATCTAACTTAATCCCTTCGCCAACAATATTTAAACTCACTATACGATAAATCTCAAATAAATGATATAGCCGTAGTAATAACAATATATATATATATATATATATATATATATATATATATATATATATATATATATATATATATATATATATATATATATATATATATATATATATATATATATATATATCAAAATAGTCACAACGAACTTTTAAACGCAAAAGTACAACTACTTTTTATGTTCTTCTATTTATAAATAAAAAGATTAAACTTTGAGACTTGTAGTTTTATAGAAAAATAGGTAATGATTTTCACAACGATCCGCTTTGTACACCTTGTTCGGAATGATCATACGAATGCAAAAGTACAACTCATTTATGAAAAAGAAGAGATGACTTACAAGAAAACGCGACGGGAAAATGATTAGAAACTAAGAACAACCCAAACGTTGTTTATAAACTACCCGGATGAAATAACAATCAACCTCGAACAATATATCGTCAAATGGTTTGATCAAAGATTAAAAAGAAATGGATTTGTGTGTGTGTTTGTAGGCGTTCGAACCAAGAGAGGAAGAAAGAAAAGAGATGTGTGTTTTCTATGTGAAGTGTATGAATGAATGAAGTATATAAGCTTAAGTGTGTAACTTGCATGCTAGAATTCAAAACACATAATGTGTGTATATGAGTGTGTGTGGCCGGCGTGGGGACAAAGGGTCCTAGGGGACCAATTTGATCTCCCAATCAAACCCTTGTGTGTACATGTCATTGTGCCAAAAATATGGGAAGCTTGTCTCTTGATTTGAATTTCAAAATTTTGGCATCCTAAGTGTATATGTATGTGTATATCCGGTTACAACAAGGCCAAGGGGGGACCAAAAGTGACCTCCAACATTCTAGGGATATCATGCATGCATGTGAATTAATTACCAAGGTTTCCATGCATACATGCATTAATATACTTAACCGATTACGTAAACAATGAAAATGACTAACGACTTCACTAAAAATTATGGAATTTTAAATATTAATTAAAAGCGTAAAAACACGTCCAATGACGAAAGACTACGATGAAATACAGTACGGTTCGCTCCCGGAGATGATTCTCAGATTGTAACGGGACAACTTCCCGGTTACACGTAAAAATTAAACGAAACATTAAAAATTCAAATTACCAAACAAAAACGGCTAAAATATTGATCGGAAATTTACTGGGTGTGACATCCTTTCCTCGTTAAAAGAGCTTTGTCCTCAAAGCTTAAGACATGACATTGAATGCCGCTACAGATTTTGAAAACAAGGGAGGGTATTTCTTTCAGAATTGATCTTCACGATCCCAGGTGAACTCGAACCCCTTCTTGAGTCCTAACGAACATTAACGATAGGAAATCAACTTTGCCTCTATAATCTCAACCGGTTCCTTGATGAAATAGAGCTTGTAGTTGACTTAAATCTCATTTAGCGGAAAGGCGAGTGTTTCGTTCGGATAAGCATTTCTTCAGGCTTGACATGTGAAAGGTGCTATGGACTCTGCTTAGTTGTTTCGGGGGTTCAAGTCGATAAGCGATGGTTCCTACTTTAGCTGGAATCTTAAAAGGTCCAATATACCTAGGGTTCAGTTTTCCCCGTTTGCTAAAACGTATTTAACATGAAATTCTAAGGGTTTGTGTCTCACGTCAGCATAAATCTTTTGATGATCATGATTACCCAAATCGTGTCATAACTGCTTGTTGTTCTTGGTAGCCTTGTGATAAAATCCATGACTATGTTTTCCCATTTCCAATAGGGTTTTTTTGGTGGTGTTGCTTGCTTCGATGTTCGGGCCATTGGTACAATCGCTTAAGATTATGATATATCTTATCCGATCCAGGGTGGATGAAATAGTTAGATTTATGTGTCTTATGCTTGATCAATTCTCCTAAGTCTCTAATGCGTGGTAACCAACTCCTCCTCCTCCTAATGTAGAGAGTTCCATCAAGACGATTCTCAAACTCTTTGTCCACACCATGAAGGTTCTCATCTTTAACGTTTTCTTTCTTGAGAGCTTCTACTCGTTCTTTATGAATCTGTATGAATTAATGGTCATCACTAAGGCTCTTACCCTGAGAGGCTTAGCTCGTTCATTTCTGCTTAGAGTATCTGCCGCAACGCTTGCTTTTCCAGGTTGATATCGAATCTTATAATCGAAATCACTGAGCAATCTTAACAATCTACATGGTCTCATGTTCAATTCCTTTTAATCTAGAATGTGTTGTAATCTCCTATGGTTTGTAAACGTGGTGCACTTCATGCCATGCGGGAAGTGTTCCTAAATCTTAAGAGTAAACACTATTGCTCCTAATTCTAGGTCGTGTGTCAAGTAGTTCTTTTCATGAACTTTCAGTTGTCGAGAGTCGTAAGCTATCACTTTCTCTATCTTCATCGTTATAGTGCCAAATCCATTATGTGAGGCGTTATAAGCCACGAAGTTTTCTGTTCCATCAAGAAATGCTAAAATCGGTGCACGACAAAGTTTCTACATCACAGTTGAAAGGCTTCCTCTTCTTTTTCTTCCCATTCGTATTTCACATTTTTCTAAGTCAGTTCGGTTAGAGGTTTCCATAACCTAGAGAAACTTTCGATAAATCGTCGGTAGTAGCCGGTAGGACCTAAAAAAATTCGTATCTTCGTTGGGGTCGTAGGCGTTGTCTAATCCTTGATTGACTCAATCTTGGCGGTATCGACGTGAATGCCTTGACTATCAACAACGTGGCCAAGAAATTGCACTTTCAGGAGTCAGAATTCGCACTTAGAGAATTTGACGTACAATTCCTTATTCTTAAGCAATCCCAAGATAAGCCTAAGGTGTTCCTCGTACTCCTTATTTCTGCTTGAGCAAATAGAGATATCATCGATGAATACTATCACGAACTTATCCAAGTATGGTTTGTACACCCGATTCATGAGATCCATGAATGCCTCTGGTGTGTTGATCAAACCAAATGGCATGACCCGAAACTTGAATTTTTCATAACAGGTCCTAAATGTGGTCTTAGAATATCTTTTTCTCGAACTCTAATTAGTGGTCACTGGTCCCTACATCGATTTTCGAATAAACGCTAAATCCTTGTAGTTGATCGAAAAGATCATCTATACTAGGTAACGGGTAACGGTTCTTCACAGTTAGCTTGTTCAATTCTCGGTTGTCAGTGTACATCCTGAAGGATCCATCCTTCTTTTTAACGAACAACATTGGAGCTCCTCAGGGTGAGGAACTCGGTCTTACAAATCCTTTAGTATATGACATACCACGCCGAAGACGGTAAACTCTCTTTCTCTCAACACATAACATGCCTCCGAGTCTCAAGTTATCCCGCTCTAACATACCAATCCTATCAAACAATCTCTGCTTACCAGCAACTATCGATGCATATCCATTACTCCTATTGTTTCGAATCGTTGAGGTTTCATCACCTAAGGGGACACGAACGATTTTTCTTCACAATTTCTCATGGCGTGGTACTTTTTCAACCAACCTATACCGATGATAACGTTGATACTACCAAGTCCTACAGGCATTAAGTCTATCTTGAATAGATGATTCAGAAAATTCAGTGTACAATCTTAAATGATGGTATCAATTCCTATGACATTTCCGTTGGCTAACTCAACAGAGTACTTAGTCTCTATGGTAGATGGGACGATGTCACTTAAAGGGCTAATCTTAGCGAAGGTGAGGCTTCTATCAACTAGGTTTCATGTACTTGCAATAATTTCGTCTTTTGCTCCAACTTCAGGTCCATTAAAAGTTTTGTCGATACGAGAATCTCATAATTTACGTGATTCTAACTCACAAAAAGGTAAGTTTGTTGAAGGAAATCTTCTGGTTCTCTTGGTTATAATCCAATTAGAGTGATAAGTCTGTTACGTTCTAAGTTCTTACAATCCATAATTATCGTGACTACAAGGAGTAAGATTTGGTCTCTTGGCTAAGGGTGTAGGGTTTCTATATGCTAAGGTTGAGGAAAATCTGCTTGGTTATGAAGCTTACGAATGCGGATACACGTGACCAACACGACTCATGAATACGCATGCAAAATATTAATAAAACACTTAGTGCTATATAATTCTGTTGACCATTTTGAGAAAAAGAAAGGAAATAGAGACGGAACGTAAGGGTAATTTGACAAAACTTTATGATGACTACTCCCAGCATAGCATGGCCCTCCCTAAATTATACATAGGTGATCAGGCTATGCATAATTTAGGAGCTAACGATAAAATGCTCATTTCGTCAAACTAGTGTTATGTTTAAAAATCTTATATGGTATGAACGATACAGTTTATAAGGTGTTAGCGAAACGGTTTATAAAATTATGGCAAAAGAGCTTATAAACGACGATGAAATAGGTTAAAAGATGAAAAACGATTTAGTTTGTTAAAAATTATTGCAAAAATGGTTTATTAGATGATAGTGGAATAATTTATGAGATAATGGCAAAATGGTTTATAGGACGACAGTAAAGTGATTAATAAGTTGTTTAGCAAAACGGTTCGTAGACTGACGAAAAGTAGTTTATGAATGACAATATTTCTGTTTATAAGACGACGCTAGTGTGGTTCATACGACAACAGTTGAATAGTTTATAATGAACACGAAATAGTCCATTTATGTACAACGAAATGGTAGTAAAGATGATTGCAAAGTTTTTGTAAATGTTTAGCAAAAAAGTTTATAAATAAACCGTAAAAATAGGTTATAAGATGAAAACGAATTAGTTTTATTAAATGATAGCTATATAGAGTTATGAGTTTATAGTAGGATAATTATTAAGATGTTGACAAGTGGTTGTAAGATTGAATAACAAAATACTTTATAGGTTGTTAGCTGAAAACGGTTTATAAAATTAGTGTAAAGAGCTTATAAACGACAATGAAATAGGTTAAAAGGAATGAGAAATGCATTTTAGTTTGTTAATCAATGAGCAAAATATTTTATAGGTGTACGACGTTAATAATTAATAAGATGTAACACAATGCTTTTATAGAATGATATAAAATGGTTAATAACGCTGTACAAAAATGGTTCGAATATATTGATGGTAAAATATTTTAAAAAATGTATATAAAATAGTTTATGAGGTAGACGCAGGAATGTTTATAATGAATAGAGAAATGGTTTATAAGGTGTTAGAGATATAAACAAAACAATTTAGCTTAAACTTTTGTAAGAGTGGCGGTAAAATAGCTTATAACGCGACAACTACTATGTTTATAAGATGACACTAAAATAGTTCATAAGATAACATCCAGTTAGTCTATAACAGTAAAGCGATTTATAAAATAATAGTGAAATGGTGTAACAGACGGTATATAAATTTTAGGGGGGGGGTACTTACATAAAATTATTTGAGAATTGAAGTGAAACAAACGAAATCGTCAAGACGACTAAATGAAAACAGATGGTTTAAAACATCCACAATACATGAAATTCACAATGAAGTACTAGTGCAATTTTCTTAGGGAATACGGTCCAAGTCTACTTAGGTTTCACTAGACAAGGTAGGAAAATCTCTCCTTAAGCATCGGTATGATCTTTGACAGCGTTGGAGTTCTCGCGGGTTTTTTACCTTCCAATTCTGGTTCACATGGTTCAGCTCTGGACAATTACTATATTGTAATGTCATGGGTTTCCACACTCCTAATAGGTACCTCAAGTATCTAATTTGCCATTGTGGCCTCTAAGTTGTTATCAAAACGGGTGTCCTACAATCTCTACTCATATGGCCACCTCTCTTGTAGTTATTGCACTCTACAGTGTACGGTCCAGTGAGGCACAACTTACGTTTGTTGTAGTAGGGTAACTTTCCTACATATCCATTCTTGTTATTTAGTCTAGCAATGTAAGCTCTCATGGCCTTTTGTCGTTTATTTTGTTGTTGGCATTCCTTACCATCTTGGTTTCCTAACGTACGACCTGATCCATTTAGTCGTGAGTCATGTGGATTTTTCCTCATAGACAGCAACAGCTTTAATAGCATTAGCAATTCGCCGGGTTATAATACGCTTGATCCTCACAGAACTCATTCCTTGTCTCGTTGTCGGTAGTTTCTTCAATATCGAACAGATTAAACGAAATAAAATAAGTCAAATTTCAGAAGTCGTGTTTCCAAAAATAAATGGAATGTTATGAGGTGATGGGTTAAAGTTTTGTGCGAGTTAATCGGCATGTTTCTAGAAGTTACGAGAAGCAAGAAGAGTTGAGACGTGACGAGATGACGTAGGTGTTTCAACAGTATGGGGCGGGTGTTCAAAGTCGTCTTTAGAGTCGAATAGTAGGATGATCATTAGGGTCGACAGACTGCAACGGGTTTCCAAAATTACGCCAAACGGTATAATGTGAAGTCACGAAAAGTTTTAAAGATCATCATATTACTCATGATGTTTAGAAATAAACGAGACCATTGTTTCACTTGCAATGTATTAAAATAAACAAGACCATTATGTCATTCACAATGTCTTAGGAAAGTTAAATATATATATATACATACATACATACAACTTCCATATATGTAAATGGGGAAATATACGTAAGGCAAACGTAAACACAGAGAAGAATAGAAACAAGACAAAAAGCTCATAGCAAAATAGAGCTCAAAGGGCAAAAATAAACACAAAGAAACATAACGCAGGGAACGATAAACGCAAGACAGAGGTAAACCCATATCATAGCATGTTCAAGGCAAAATGGTACTCATGTATACGCCATAGCAAAAACATGTATAAGGCACACGTAAAAACACATAAGGATCACATACTGGTTATAGACCAGACCTAGTATATACTACCTGGTTCTCTATAACCTTGGCTCTGAATACCAATCTGTCACACCCCCAAACGGGACCTGGACGGAATACATGTCCGGGGCGTGACGTCATAATAGACATCACACAAGATTAAGGGAACAACCACTAATAGACGTTTTAAAAATCATAACTCGTTGTATTTATTACAAATGGATAAGTCTTACAATATTTGAAATGAAATTTAAAACGTTGCAGAAGCATAATTAAGTTTTCAAAAGACAACGAGTATAAATGATAATAAAGTCTTGAAAGATAATATCATATTGCACGTAGACTCCACATAACACATCAGAGAAGTCCAAAGCTAAGTACCTGAAAAACATGCTTAAAACGTCAACATAAAGTTGGTGAATTCATAGGTTTATTTCAAACGTAATTAGTGTGGACCACAAGTTTATCAAAACGTATGCGACAGTTATAACAGATACAACTTCACATAAAAAGGTATTTACGTTGCACTAAGCTCATGACACTGGAGCTAATACTGAAAGATAGCATGTACAGTGCTATAAAGGCTTGCCCTTCAGGTGTCCGACCAAAGACCACCTAACTAGTTTCGACATAACATATATCCGTTAGTCCTTGGCAAACTCGGACTAGTAAGTGCTTCTTACCTAGATAGGGATAATTAGTCCCAATAGATCTATTTATTCACTCGCGCTCTCTTAACCAGCCAGTCGGTTAAAGATGATTAACAGTTCATGAAAATTCGAGCAATAGTGGTTTAAACGCTACTTAGGCAACACGTAAATGGGGAATTTCTCACGTATAGTACTTGTGTCTAGTTTTAAAAGCAAGCAATGTTTCTCACCCCAAGTTATAAAACAATTGTTCCAAATAATTTAAAAGTGGGGCTATGAACTCACCTCGAGTCGGTGAAATAAAAGAGTAAACGTCTAGGAATATGATCACACGGAAACAAATGACGGTACACGAACACAACCTAAGAGAATATTGGTTTCGACTTAGAATCGGAATGATAGGAAGATACATATATTGTATAAAAGTTTATGTAAAAATACTTTTGTAAATGTCTTTATAATTAAAACGTTAGTGATCGGTTTGGTGGTTGAAGGTATATATATATATACACACGAGCACGCTTAACTGTCGGTATTTAAATTAAATATGTTTGTAGAAAACATAAATATGTATTTTAATGTATTTATATAAGTTAAGTATATATTATTTATCGTTTATAAATAATATGTTTTTCGGAAAAGTTTTATTAAAATATATTTTCACAATTTAATCTAAGTATGTAATTCTTACAAAATTTCGGCATGACCCGCTCGTGTTTACATGTTTTCCAAAGTCATAGACTTTAATAAAAACTCACTTTCAATTTACTATCACAAGTTCGATTAATAAAAACTCTTTATAACTAGTCCGATAAACAAAAAGTATTAAATAAGTCTTTGGTTCATCAATAAGCTATCATAAGCTCTTAATAAGACAAAACAACATAAGCCGAACCTTGAGCTTATGAGTTAAGCTCGCGGTTCTTGGGCTTTTTGATGTGGGACGTGGCTTAAAAGCCCCCTTAAGCATTCTTTGGCGTATTTGTCAAGCCAAATAAGCTTAATGTCTTGTCCTTTCAAAAATAAGCAAGAAATAAGCCGAATAAAATATAAGTCGAATCAAATAAGCTCGAACAAAACATTCCCTTCGTTTTCCATATTGGGCCGAACCAAGAATAAGCCCAATAAGCCCGAATAAGATCAAATAAGCTTTTCCAAAAGCTTATTTAAATAAGCCGAATATAATAAGCCATAAGTTACCATTTTTATTATATAAATATAACCACGATCACAAAACTATGATTTCCTTATACTTCTTTTATTTATTTTCGAAACATAAAGTAACATTTTTAAGGTTTACGTAGTTTAAAATGTAAACCTTTATAATCCGTTTTGTACAACTAGTATACATGTATAAAGATGAACATAAAAGTACAAGATTTATGAGGATTTGATGACTTACAAGAATACGAAGGATTAGAGGATGATTAGAGACTAAAACAACCCAAACGTTGTTTATAAATAACCCGAACACAATAAATATTAACCACGAACACAATATCTTCAAAGGTTTTTGATCAAGGTTGGAAAATTATGAGCTTGTATGTGTGTTTTATGATTTTCGGACAAGAGAGAACCAAAGAGAAAGGAGAAAATGTATTTTTGTGAAATGAAGAATGAATGGAAAGAAATAATTATATAGGACACTTTTGCTTAACTTGTAAGCAAATTTTTGAAATCAAAATGTGTATGTGTGTGTGTATTCGGCTAGGGCAAACAAAAAAGGAAGATGAAAAAGAAAATTTTGCAAGAGTTTAGCTACTGTTTTTATTTTTTTGTGAAGAATGAATGAGAAATGAAGAAGTATATATAGGGGAGGCTACCATTGGAGCCAAAGCAAGTTACATGGAGCCAAAAGGAGAGCCACGGGGTGTTTTGACGAGCCAAGCCAAGGGGAGGGGGACCAAGACCAAGTTCAAGCCATATGAGAAATAAAATGCATGTACTCTTCCTTTTGCTAGTGGTTTAGTGGTCCTCCTATGTGCAAGGTGACAAAAATGGTGTAAGTAAATGTTGGTTGCATGGGAGGGTGAAGACAAGAGTGTCATTATCCATGTTTACATGCATGTGATCATGATAAGAATTCAAATTATGTGCTTCATTTTCTTTTGAATTTGAACCGAAATTTTGAGGGCTAGGGGAGGGAATTTTGAAATTTTGTCAAGTATATTAATAATGGTTGATATTTTAAGTTTACATGCAAAGGTGGTAAGTTTCCAAGGTTCCGTTTGATCAAAAACGCTAAAAACATAAACTCACGCCAAAAATTTAAAAATTGCAAACGTAAATATTCGTAAACCACGAAATGACATAGAATGACTTTATTAAGTATAATTCACGTAGACTAAGCTCAGTCCGACATCAGAACGCTTCTGATAGTTTTTACGCGGGACAACTTCTCGGATTAACGTCAAATTAGCACGCAACTTATAAAAGTTAAAATATTGATCAGAAATGATTAAAATGTTGACCGGAAATTTACGGGGTGTAACAACACATGCTTGCATCTCAAGTCTTAGGACGAGTGTAAACTCAACCATATGTGTAACTCACTTAATGACGCTGAACCATAATGTGATTAACACAAGATGGGGTATCAAATATTCAACCACGTTAAATAACATGTAAGTTTATGAATTTCAACGTACCTTAACGATCGGGATACGGCTTCGTTTTAGATGTTTGACCTCGTGGTCTATGATTTCAACCGTCTCTTTAATGAAATAAAGCTTGTCATCGATTTGGATTTCATCCAACGGAATGGCAAGAGTGTCGTCAGATAAGTACTTCTTTAGGTGCGAGACGTGAAACGTACTATGGAGTCTGCTTAGTTGTTCTGGGGGTTCAAGTCAATAAGCGACGGTTCCTACTTTAACTAGAATCTTAAAAGGTTCAATATAAAGATGGTTCAACTTTCCCCGTTTGCCAAAACGTACCACTCATTTTCATGGAGATACATTCAACATGACCTTATCTCCAACCTAAAATTCTAATGGTTTGTGTCTCACGTCAGCATAGTTTTTTTTATTATCACGATTACCCAAATCGTGTAGTAACAACTTGTTGTCTTTGGCAGGATTATGATAAAATCTATGGCTATATTTTCTCATTCCTAATGGGGTATTTCCGGTTATACCAGTAAACCAGATGGATTCGGATAATCATCCCTCATCTTTGCACACGTTAAGCACTTGCCGACATAGGTGGCGATGCCTGCTTTCATATCGGGCCATTGGTGAAACTGCTTAAGGTTATGATATATCTTATATGATTCTAGGGTGGATGAAATAGTTAGGTTGGTGTGACTCATGCTTGATCAATTCTCCTAAGTCTCTAATGCGTGGTAACCAACTCCTCCTCCTAATGTAGAGAGTTCCATCAAGACGATTCTCAAACTCTTTGTCCATACCATGAAGGTTCTCATCTTTAACATTCTCTTTCTTGAGAGCTTCTACTCGTGCCTTATGAATTTATGGTGGTAGGTTTGAATTAATGGTCATCACTAAGGCTCTCCCCTTGAGAGGCTTAGCTCGTTCATTTCTTCTTAGAGCGTTTGTCGCAACACTTGCTTTTTTTTCCAGGGTGATATCGAATCTTACAATCGAAATCACTGAGCAATCTTAACAATCTACGTGGTCTCATGTTCAATTTCTTTTGATCTAGAATGTGCTATAATCTCTTATGGTTTGTAAACATGGTGCGCTTCATGCCATACGGGTAGTTCCTAAATCTTGAGAGTAAACACTATTGCTCCTAATTCTAGGTCACGTATCATGTAGTTCTTCTCATGAACTTTCAGTTGAAGAGATCGTAAGCTATCGCCTTCCCTTTGCATCAATATATAGTACCAATCCATTATGCAAGTCATTATTAAACCACGAAGTTTTCTGTGTCGTTAGGGAAAATGCTAAAATCGGTGCACTACAAAGTTTCTATATCAACAGTTGAAAGGCTTCCTCTTCTCTTTTTTTCTTCCCATTCGCATTCCATATTTTTCTGAGTCAGTTTGGTTAGAGGTTTTCATATCCTAAAGAAACTTTTGATAAATCGTCGGTAGTAGCCAACAGGACCTAAAAATTTTCGTATCTTTGTTAATCATAGACTTCCTAATCCCTTATTGACTCTATTCGTGCGTAACGAACGTGAAATGCCTGACTACAACAACGTGGTCGAGAAATTTCACTTTCAGGAGCCAGAATTCACACTTAGAGAATTCGGCGTACAATTCCTTATTCTTAAGAAATCCCAAGATAAGCCTAAGGTGTTCCACGTACTCCTTATTTTTGCTTGAGCAAATAGAGATATCATTGATGAATACTATCATGAACTCATCCAAGTACGGTTTGCACACCCAATTCATGAGATCCATGAATGCCTTTGGTGTGTTGATCAAACCAAATGGCATGACCTGAAACTTGAAGTGTTCATAACGGGTCCTAAATGCGGCCTTAGAATATCCTTTTCTCGAACTCTAGTTGGTGGTAACTAGTCCTTAGGTCGATTTTTGAGTAAACACTAGATCCTCATACTTGATCAAAAAGATCATCTATACTAGGTAACTGTAATGGTTCTTCACGGTTAGCGTGTTCAATTCTTGGCTGTCGGTGTACATCCTGAAGGATCCATCCTTCTTTTTGATGAACAATATCAGAACTCCATATGGCGAGGATCTGGGCCTTATAAATCCCTTTGAGCATACGACCTACTACGCCGAAGACGGTCAACTCTTTTTCTCTCAACACATAACATGCCTCCGAGTCTCAAGTTATCCCGCTCCAACATACCAATCCTATCAAACAACTCTACTTACTAAAGCAAATGATCATGGCGTGGTACCTTTTCAACCAATTCATAACAATGATAATGTCAAAACTACTAGGTTCTATGGGTATTAAGTCTATCTTGAATAGATGTTTCAGAAAATTCAGTGTACAATCTTAAAGGATGGTGTCAATTCCTATGACCTTTCCATCGGCTAACTCAACAGAGTACTCAGTGTCTATGGTAGATGGGATGATGCCACTTAAAGAGCTAAACTCAATGGAGGTGAGGCTTCTATCAACTAGGTTCCATGTACTTGCAATCATTTCGTCCTTTTCTTTAACTTCAGGTCCATTGGAAGTTTTGTCAATACGAGAATCTCATAATTTACGTGATTCTATCTCACTAAAAGTTAAGTATATTGAAGGAAATCTTCTGGTTCTATTGGTTATAATCCAATTAGAGTGATAAGTCTGTTACGTTCATAAATTCTGACCAACTCCATAATATCATGGAACTACAGGTACGAATTCGTTCTCATCGGCTATGGAATGTGTCTCCTATGTGATAAGTTGAGAATATCTACTGTTTTGGCGTTTTATAAAACACGAGTATACATGACCAACACGAACTCTACCAATACGCCAAAGCAAAATATTTAATAAAACACATACAATATAATCCCTTGAGACTATATGAAAAAAGAAAGGAAATAGAGGAAAAGGTTAAGGGTAAATTAACCAAAATTTAATGGTGACTACTCCAACATACATGTCATCCTGAATTATACATAGGTGACAGGGTCTATGCATGATTTAGGAACTAACGAGATATGCCTCATTTCTCGGATCTCGATTTGTTTAGACTTAATATGGTATAAAATAGTATGGTTTGTAAAGTATCAAAACATCGTAGTAATGAAAACAAGGTAGTTTATATGGCGACACAAAGTATTTTGTAAGGTAGCGGAAAATATTTATAAGATGATAGCAAAATAGTTTATGAGAAGATTACGTAACGGTATATAATGTAACAGTAAGGGGTTTGTAATTTGGTAACAAATAGTTTACGAGCTAACAACCCAATAGTTTATAAAGTGGCAAAGTAATAGTTTGTAAAAGACACAAAGTAGTTCATAATATGACGATGAAATAGTTTATAAATTGACAGCGAATAGTTTATAATGACAACGAAATAGTTCATAGAGTGACAACAAAAAGTTTATAATATGACTCAAAGAAGTTTGTATGGTAGCAAAAGATTTATAAATAACCGTAAAGTAGGCTATAAGATGAAAACAAATTAGTTTATTAAATGATAGCTAGATAAGTTATGAGGTAATAGTAGGATAATTATAATATGTTGACAAAGTGGTTTGTAGGATGATATCAAAATAGTTTATAAGGTGTTAGCGTAACGGTTTATAAAATTATGGCAAAAGAGTTTATGAACGACGACAAAATAGGTTAAAAGAGATTAAAAACGATTTTAGTTTGTAAAAATATTGCAAATATAGTTTATAAATGATATAATAGAAGAATTTTATAAAATAATGGCAAAATGGTTTATAGGACGACAGTAAAGTGATTAATAAGCTGTTTAGCAAAACGGTTCGTAGACTAACGGAAAGTAGTTTATAAACGACAATATTTCTGTTTATAAGACGACGCTAGTGTGGTTCATACGACAGCATCCAAATAGTTTATACTAGTAAAAATGGATTATAAAATAAATGGAAAAAGAGTTATAACAATGACAAAATAGGTTAAAAGATAAAGACAAATAGTTTGTAAATGATTGTGAAGTAGTTATGAATGGCATAGAACAACTCATAAAACGTAAGTGAAACAGTTTTAGTTAAAGGAAGTAGTTTATAAAGATTCCCACCAAAACTGGTTTAAAGGATGAAAGAAAACGGTTTATATAAAATACTGGCGGAATGGTTTTATAAGATAATAGCAAAATAGGTTGAAAGGCGCTAGTGGAACGCCTTATATTAATGATATAAAAATAGTTTATAGGGTGACAAACGTAACAATTTATGCAGATGGTATCAAATGCTTTATAGAATGGTAGTAAAATGGTTAATACGCTGTCAGCAAAATGGTTCGTAGACTGATGTAAAATAGTTTATAAAAGTCCTATAAAAATAGTTATGAGGTGAAGCAGAATTGTTTATAAATGATAGTAAATGTTTAATAAGTGTGGAATAAAACAATAACTAACTACTAAAAAAGTTTGTAAGATAGTGCGTAAATAGCATATAACGCGATAACTACTATGTTTATAAGACGACACTAAAATAGTTCATAGGATAACCCAATTAGTCTATAACAGTAAAGCGGTTTATAAAATTATGGTGAAATGGGTAAAACGGTAATAGAATTGAGGAGTACCTTACATAAGGCAATAGAAATTTTTTTAGGTGTAACTGACTGAATCGTCATAACTCAAAATAAACAGATGGTTTAAAAACATCCACACAATACACGACATTCACAATGAAGTACTAGTGCAATTTTCTTAGGAATACGGTCCCAAGTCTACTTAGGTTCACTAGACATGTGAGGAAAATCTCTCCTTAATCATCGTAATGATCTTGTGACAAGCATGAGTTCTCGCGGTTATTACCTTCCAATTCTTCCGGTTCATCATGTTCACTCTGACAAATAACTAATATAAATTCATTGGTTTCCACACTCTAATAGGTACCATCAAGATCAAAAAAAAAAAAACTAATCTTGCATTGTGGCCTCTAAGTTGTTATCAAAACGGGTGTCCTACAATCTCTACTCATATGGCCACCTCTCTTGTAGTTATTGCACTCTACAGTGTACGGTCCAGTGAGGCACAACTAACGTTTGTTGTAGTAGGGTAACTTTCCTACATATCCATTCTTGTTATTTGGTCTAGCAATGTAAGCTCTCATGGCCTTTTGTCGTTTATTTTGTTGTTGGCATTCCTTACCATCTTGGTTTCCTAACGTACGACCTGATCCATTTAGTCGTGAGTCATGTGGATTTTTCCTCATAGACAGCAACAGCTTTAATAGCATTAGCAATTCGCCGGGTTATAATACGCTTGATCCTCACAGAACTCATTCCTTGTCTCGTTGTCGGTAGTTTCTTCAATATCGAACAGATTAAACGAAATAAAATAAGTCAAATTTCAGAATCGTGATCCAAAAATATATGGAATGTTAATGAGTGATGGTTCTAAGTTTTGTGCGAGATTAATCGGCATTGTCTAGAAGTTACGAGACAAAAGAGTTTGAGACCGTGACGAGATTGACGTAGTGTTTTCCAATATAATGGGGCGGTGTTCAAAGTCGTCTTATAGTCGAATAGTCGATGATTCATTTAGGTCGAACAAACTGCAACGGTTTCCACAATTACGCCAAAATCGTATAAGCGTGAAAGTCAACGAAAGTTATAAAGATCATCATATACTCATAGTTTAGAAATAAACAAGAGACATTGTTTCACTTGCAATGTAATTTAAATAAACAGAACCAATATCATACACAAATGTCTTAGGAAAGTTAAATATATATATATATACATACATACATACAACTTCCATATATGTAAATGGGGAAATATACGTAAGGCAAACGTAAACACAGAGAAGAATAGAAACAAGACAAAAAGCTCATAGCAAAATAGAGCTCAAAGGGCAAAAATAAACACAAAGAAACATAACGCAGGGAACGATAAATGCAAGACAGAGGTAAACCCATATCATAGCATGTTCAAGGCAAAATGGTACTCATGTATTCACCAATAGCAAAAACATGTATAAAGGCCCACGGTAAAAACACATAAGATCTACAAACTGGTTATAGACCAACCAGGTAAATAATACTACCTGGTTCTCTATAACCTTGGCTCTGATACCACTCTGCACACAAATCACCCGTCCAAACGGACCTGACGAAATACATGACCGTGCGTGACGTCATAATAGACATCACACAAGATTAAGGGAACAACCACTAATAGACGTTTTAAAAATCATAACTCGTTGTATTTATTACAAATGGATAAGTCTTACAATATTTGAAATGAAATTTAAAACGTTGCAGAAGCAATGAATTAATGTTTTCTAAAGACAAACGATTATAAATGAAATATACAAGTCCCTTAAAGATAATAATCAAAATTGAACGTAACTCCACATAACACATCATAGAAGTCCAAAGCTAAGTAAAATTGGTAATAAAAACATGTACATGAAAAAAACATGCTTAAAACCGTCAACATAAAAGTGTGAATTCATAGTTTATTTCAAACGTATTTAATTGGACCAAAATTTATCAAAACGCATGCGACAGTTATAAAAGATACAACTTCACATAAAAAGGTATTGACAAGTTGCACGTAAGCACATGACATGGACTAATACTGAAAATACATTACACGTGCTATATAGCTTGCCCCTTCAGTGTTCCACCCCAACGACCACCTAACTAGTTTTTCGACATAAAATATATTCCTTAGTCCTGTAAAACTCGACTAGTAAGTGCTTCTTACCAGATGATGGATAATTATCCAATAGATCTATTTATTCACGCCTCGCGCTCTCTTAACCAGCCAGTCGTTAAAGATGATTACCAGTTTCATGAAAAAATCGAGCAATAGAGGTTTTAAAACGCTACTTAGGCAACAACTAATGGAAATTTCTCAAGAATATACTTGTGTCAAAGTTTAAAAGCAAACAATGTTCTCACCCCAAGTTATGAAAACAATTGATTCCAAATAATTTAAAAGGTGCTTATGAACTCACCTCGAGTCGTGAAAATTAAAAGAGTAAACCATCAGAAAAATCACACAAACAAATGACGGTACACGAACACAACCTAAGAGAATAATGGTTTCGACTTAGAATCGGAATGATAGGAAGATACATATATTGTATAAAAGTTTATGTAAAAATACTTTTGTAAATGTCTTTATAATTAAAACGTTAGTGATCGGTTTTGTGGTTGAAGGTATATATATATATATATATATATATATATATATATATATATATATATATATATATATATATAATGTCATCTAATAACGTTCAAGTAAAATATATTTATACATAAATATTGTTCGGCATTTTACCCAATAATCCTAAATAATGATTTAAAACCTTTCGATTATGATGTTTTTATATCTTAAATTTACACACTTCCCGGTAGGTCACCCATGCTAGTGCTTCTCTCACACGAGCACGCTTAACTGTCGGATTTAATTAAATAATGTTGTAAAAACAAAGAATAGTATTCTCATGTATTTAAAAAGTTTAATATTATTATTTATCGTTTATAAATAATATGTTTTTCGGAAAATTTTATAAAAAATATATTTTCACAATTTAATCTAAGTATATAATTCTTACTAAATATTTGCATGACCCGTTCATGTTTACATGTTTTCCAAAGTCATAGACTTTAATAAAAACTCACTTTCAATTTACTATCACAAGTTCGATCAATAAAAACTCTTTATAACTAGTTCGATAAGCAAAAAGTATTAAATAAGTCATTGGTTCATCAATAAGCTATCATAAGCTCTTAATAAGCCAAAACAACATAAGCCGAACCTTGAGCTTATGAGTTAAGCTCGCGGTTCGTGGGCTTTTTGATGTGGGACGTGGCCTAAAAGCCCCCTTAAGCATTCTTTAACTTATTTGTTAAGCCAAATAAGCTTAATGTCTTGTCCTATAAAAAATAAGCAAGAAATAAGCCTAATAAAATATAAGTCGAATCAAATAAGCTCGAACAAAACATTCCCTTCGTTTTCCCTATTGGGCCGAACCAATAATAAGCCCAATAAGCCCGAATAAGATCAAATAAGTTTTCCCAAAAGCTTATTTAAATAAGCCGAATATAATAAGCCATAAGTTACCATTTTTATTATATAAAAATAACCACGATCACAAAACTATGATTTCCTTATACTTCTTTTATTTATTTTCGAAACATAAAGCAACCTTTTTAAGGTTTACGTAGTTTAAAATGTAAACCTTTATAATCCGTTTGTACAACTAGTATATATGTATAAAGATGAACATAAAAGTACAAGAGATTATGAGGATTTGATGACTACAAGAAAACAATGGATAGAGGCGATTAGAAGACTAAAACACCTAAACTGTGTTTAATAATATCCCCAAACTAATAAATAATAACCACCACACAACACAATATCGTTTCAAAGGTTTTTGAATCAAGATTGGAAAATTATATAGTTTGTGTGTGTGTTTTATTATTTTCGGACAGAGAGAACCAAAGAAAAAAGGAGCAAATGTATTTTGTGAATGGAGAATGAATGAATGAAAGAAATTATAATAGACAACTTTGCTTAACTTGTAAGTAAAATTTTGAAATCAAAATGTGTATGTGTGTGTGTATTCGGCTAGGGCAAACAAAAAAGGAAGATGAAAAAGAAAATTTTGCAAGAGTTTAGCTACTGTTTTTATTTTTTTTGGAGAAGATAAAATAGAAGTTATATATAGGGAGTGCTACCATTGAGCCAAAGCAAGTTACATGAGAGCCAAAAGGAGCGCCACGGTGTTTTTGAACGACAAGCCAAGGAGGGGGACCAAGACCAAGTTCAAGCCATATGAGAAATAAAATGCATGTACTCTTCCTTTTGCTAGTGGTTTAGTGGTCCTCCTATGTGCAAGGTGACAAAAATGGTGTAAGTAAATGTTGGTTGCATGGGAGGAGTGAAAATTAGTTGTATTAGCAAGAGTGTTCAATACAATGTACATGCCATGTGATTCATGATAAATTCCAAATTAGCTCTTCATTTCTTTTGATTTGAACCGAAATTTTGAGCGCTAGGGGAGGAATTTTGAAATTTTTTGTCATAGTATATAATAATGGTTGATATATTAAGTTAACCATGCAAAGGTGTAATTTTCCAAGGTTCCGTGTGATCAAAACGCTAAAAACATAAACTCAACATCCAAAAATTTAAAAATTGCAGAAACAGAAAATATTCGAAAACCCGAATGACATAGAATGAAAAAAACCTTTTTTATTAATTATAAATTTCACTTAGACTAAGCACTCAGTTCGCGACATCCAGAACGCTCTATAGTTTTTACGCGGGACAACTTCTCGGATTAACGTCAAATTAGCACGCAACTTATAAAAGTTAAAATATTGATCAGAAATGATTAAAATGTTGACCGGAAATTTACGGGGTGTAACAACACATGCTTGCATCTCAAGTCTTAGGACGAGTGTAAACTCAACCATATGTGTAACTCACTTAATGACGATGATACCATTATGTGATAAACCAAAGGGGTATCAAATATTCAACCACGTTAAATAACATGTAAGTTTGGCATCCGCATCTTTATATATTCAACAGAATAATGCCAATCGCTCACATTTGTCTTACTTCAACAATATTCCCATATTGTTAACTGACAATGGATATAGTTTAGAATAAATAAATTTCTTCAAAGATTTACACATGCAAATATAGAACATAATAGTATAAATGAAAATGATCATACCAAGTATCTCAATTCATTATATAATACAACTGTTACAATTCCATTATCCAAATACCAAATAAGATCAATGCATGATGATCCTAGTTGAATACTAATGTCTTATTCGCAACAATCACAATTAGTGATAAGGCATAAGTTCCATGAACAAATCAACTAGGTTATGATCTTGTGGAACTTTAAGAATACTTATTTCAAAAATTCACGAACAGTGAAGTTCTTTATGTGACAACTGTCAATTTTAGGTTAGCAATTGTTAGTGTTGTTAAATGTCCTTGTCATATATTAATTATGTCAGGTTACATTTAGTCGGTTCATTTCGCACCTAAGTTTCTATTTTTAGGAACCCCAGTTTACGAACGTACCTTTGACCTACGATTTTAGGAATAAGCCTTAACGGTCAATGATATGCTCAAACTAAGTTTAGTTAGTGTTAATACCTTCACAAAAACTAAGTTTAACCAATTTGAACACATTTCACTAGACATTATATTTTTAGGTCACTTTTACACATCACAACATTATACATTACAATTAACACTTACAACTTACTTTTACATTTTTATTTATACGACCAATATACTTACACAATATTTACAAAAAAATATAAATTCTATTTTTTAAACATAACACCCCCCTTAGATAACACAAAACCAAAGCTACACATTTGGTTTTGGTCTTCTCCGTGCAGTGATGATGTCTCCTTTCTAGGTCTTTACTCCATCATTCTCTCACACAACATACACACTTATCATTTTAAAAAAATCATTTTTCTCTCATCCCTTTGCTCTCTTGTACCCGACCAAGATCACAAAAATCCATCAACAAACTTGATTAAACTCAATATTTATATGCACAAAGGTAGTGTTGTTCATCTATAACAAGATTCTTATCTTTGTTGTCACTCAAACACATCCATAAAAGTGAAAGATTTTCTCAGCCCACAAAGTGTTCATATATTTTCTTGATAATTTCTAAGGTAAAAATCTAGGTGCAAGACGACCTATGTTCATCTTGCACTAAAAACCACCAAATTGGCTTTATACATGCTTATATGTTTATTTATTTTCTTGTAAAATATGGGATGATATGCTGATGAGATTGACACATAAAAATAGTATTTGAATGATTATAAAATTGGTCTAAGAGTTTTATTGGTGTTCTTGAGGTTTAGATGAAAAACTAGTCAGGAAAATGAGCATAAAACCATGAATTTTGACTAGTTGATGCATGTTGTTGCACATGCATAAAATGAGATTTTTGTAAACAACCTACTGGGATTTTTGTATAAAAATGATGTTAAGTGATGTCTAAGTTGAGTTTGGGATTAGTTATCGTCGTTTGGGAGTGTTTGGATACAAAACTAGTTGTTTGAAATATGTAAAATCTTAAAATTCAAGTTGTGATTTTAAAAGGGTCAACTTGTGTGTTTTTTTTAGAAAAAATAAAAGAAACACGAAAAGTATCGGTCACTTCCAATATAGTTAGTCATAACTCATAGTTTAATCCAATGTAATGTTAAGTAAGCTAACCGGCAAAGACACATGAAATCCCATAAACAAAGCCCAAGCCGATAGCATTGATGTATAAATACCCTCTCCACACATAGAGAGGGTGTTGGTTGGTTGGTTCAATCACACATAATCTAATCTTTCATTCTCTCTTACTTTCTATCACTAGAACCTTCTTCCAATCCACTTTCCCTCTTTAGAATTTCTTTATAGTTATTTGGTGTTATAGATTACTAGCATATTCTACAATTAGTATCAAGAGCCATGGAGTGATTGGTTAAGTTTTTGTGTTTGTTGTTCTTCTTTGTTTTGTTTTTTTTCATACCGTACCATTTTCTTCTTATTTCTTTTGTTTTCGAAGCTTTTTGGTACACTAAAAGATCATTTACATAGGTAAATCTGATCTAGTAACTTTATGATATAGGTGTACATGCTTTGAATCTAGAAAATTTTCATTTTTGTGCATTTTAGTGTTCAAAAAGTTTAAAAAGTACAAATCTTGATTTCAAATTTTTTGGCTTAAAAACCATAAATTTTGCATTTTTAAGGTACCTATAGGCTTGGTAATACTAGTTGTACAATAAATTTTTAGAAAAAACGATCAAAAGTGAGTCTTTTTGTGTTTTGAAAGATTTGAGTTTCGTACCAGTTGAAGGCGAGTTAGCAATTTTCTTGAACAAGGTGAGTTTGCAATTTTTCTTGTACAAGGCGAGTTAGAAATTTTCTTGAACAAGGCGAGTTAGCAATTTTCTTGTACAAGGCGAGTTAACAATTTCTTTGGTCAAGGAGATTTAGCAATTTCAGTTCAAGGCGAATTAGCAAGTTTCTTTGTAAGGAGAATTAACAAGTTTTCTTTACAAGGCGAATTAGCAAGTTTCTTTGTAAGGTGAATTAACAAGTTTTCTTTACAAGGAGAATTAGCAAGTTCCTTCTCAAGGCGATTTAACAATCTTTTAGGACAAGGCGAATTAACAAAGTTCTAGTGCAAGGCGAGTTAACAATTCTCCTTTAGAAGGCGATTTAACAAGTTCTCTTTGAAAGGCGATTTAACAACTTCTAAAAGGAAAATTAATTCACTTGAACTCAATTCAAAACTCAAATTTGCTAAAGTAAATTATACGGTTTATCTCTTTGATTTGTAAAATCCCGTGAAACATTCAATTGTCTTCCCGGTTTTATCAAGAGTTGTAAAATCCCGTGTAGTTTCAAGACTTACAACACTCAAAAGACAACTCACTAAACAACACAATTACTTTCAATCACTGTTCGATCCACAAGTAATCTAACAAACATCAAATCAACATGGATTCAGTTATTCCACTTGGACAAAAGAATACTCTTGCTGAGTATATGATACTCTCCGATGCTGACAATCGTCCACCTATGTTGGATAAGGACTTGTATGATTCTTAGAAAAGTCGAATGGAACTCTACATGAAAAATAGAGAGCATGGAAGAATGATACTTGAATCAGTTGAAAATGGTCCACTCATTTGGCCTACTATTGAAGAGAATGGAGTGACCAGAACTAAAAAATATGCTGAATTGTCTGCTGCTGAGAAAATTCAAGCTGATTGTGATATGAAAGCTACCAATATCATTCTTCAAGGTCTACCAGCTGATATCTATTCACTTGTGAATCATCACAGAGTTGCTAAAGATTTATAGGAGAGAGTTTAATTACTGATGCAAGGTACCTCTTTGACTAAGCAGGAGAGAGAGTGTAAGTTATATGATGCATTTGATAAGTTTACTCACATAAAGGGGGAAACACTTCACAAGTATTACTTGAGATTCACTCAGCTGATTAATGATATGAACATCTACAACATGAAAATCGAGCAATTTCAAGTTAATACAAAGTTCTTAAACAGTCTTCCACCGGAATGGAGCAAATTTGTGACTGATGTCAAGCTCGTGAAGGATTTGCATACTACCAACTTTGATCAGCTTCATGCATATCTTGAACAACACGAACTCCATGCAAATGAAGTCCGTCTTCTGCGTGAACGTAATCAAGATCCACTTGCATTTGTAGCAAATCAGCAGATGACACCACCTCACTTCAACACATATTAGTCTTCATACAACAATCCTCAGATTCAACAATAGTTTCCACCATCTCAGTATGGATCAATTCATCCCACTCAACATTACTCATCAACTTATCCACCACAACCTCAATTCAATTATTCATCCGTTCCATCATCATATCCATATCAGTCTCAAATGAATCATCAAACCTCATCTGTTCCACAAATTGCTTATCAATCACCTCAAGTTTCTACACAGCTAATGACTGAGTCACCTCTTGTAGACTCAGGTTTTGCTATTCCTGTATTCTTTCTAGGGGATGATCCAATTGCTTGTCTCAACAAAGCAATGACTTTTCTAATAGTTGTAGCTTCCTTAAGGTTCCCATCAACCAATAATCAACTCAGAACTTCCTCGAATCTAAGAAACCAAGCCACTATTCAAGATGGCAAAGTCATAGTGTAACAAGTACAGGGGAGACAAGGTCAAAGTTATTCTGGTACTGGGTTTAAGAGTAATGCTACTAGCTCTGGGGGAAACAATGCAAGCGGACAGGCAAGGGTTGTTAAGTACTACAACTATCAAGGTGAAGGGCATATGGCTAGGCAATGAACTCAGCCTAAGCGACCAAGGAATGCAACATAGTATAAGGAGAAAGCAATGTTACCTGAAACTCAGGAAGCTGGAAAATTTTTAGATGAAGAGCAACTCGCATTTCTTGCAGATCTAGGGGTTCTAGATGGTCAAGTTGTTCAGACAATCATTCCAAACAATGCTGCTTTTCAGACTGATGATCTTGATACTTATGATTCTGACTGTGATGATATCTCGAATGCACAAGAAGTTCTCATGGCCAACATTTCCAACTATGGTTTTGACGTTATATAAGAGGTACCTCATTCTGAAACCTATCTTAATGATATGGTAAATCAAGGTGTGCATGCAATGCTGGATTTTGAACAACCACCAGCTATGGATTTTAGAGATAATGAGATACATAGTGATAGCAATATCATTCCATACTCTTAATATTTGTAATAAACACAACAAGAAAACGTTTAAGATACTCATTTGAAGGAACAACGAGATTCAATGATTTTATCTATGATAGAACAAATGTCGGAACAAAGGATTAATCATGTAAATAATTAGGAAAAGGCTAATAAGGAACAAAATAATGAATCAGTAACTCTTGAGCTAAAAAGATATAAAGAACGAGTCAAAACATTTGAACAACGTCTTAATATTGATTTAAGTAGTCGTGAAAAAATGATTTATTCTCAAATGGATGATATGATTAGGGAAAAGCTTGCACTAAAAGAACAAGTTGACTCGCTTGAGAAAAATCTTTCAAAACAAATCAAAGAAAAGGAATGTTTATTGCAAACATTCACGGTTTTCAAAAATGAATCCAAAGAAAAGGAAGATAAATATATGGAAAACAAAATTGATTTGGATAAGAAGATAAAAGAACTTGATAATATTCTTTTTAAAGTGGGTCAATCTGCTCAAACAGTGCACATGTTAACTAAGCCACAAGCCTTCTATGATAATATACACAAACAAGCTCTAGGTTATCAAAATCCGTTTTTTATCTTAAAGAGCTACATCGGATTAAACAACCTGTATGATGGTATTTTTATATCTGATAAACATGTTGTATGCCTGAGAATTGTTAAGAGGAAACATTGATTTTGGAAGAAAAGAGTCGATCAAAAATGTCCGAAAAAGAAAAGGATCAAGAGATTATTGATAAAAACATTTCTCATAAACCTATTGATTATGAAAAATTAAATAGACTTTCTGAAGTTTTTAGGAAACATTTTACTCCACAACAAGAAATAGATGCTAAACAAGCGTTCTGGTTGCGTATATCCAATCCTACCAGTAAGCCTTCTGATGCATCCCCTGTCAAAATAGAAGCTCCTAAGGAACTTCCTAAGGTTAGCTTGGTAAATGAAAGCTTTAAAAAGCTTAAATTTCACCTTACCAGATTTGACAATGTGGTGAAGATACGGACTACACCTGATGCTCGTACAGAAGGTGAATGGGGGTTTGAACATACAAAAGCTGTTTTTAACAATGAAATTATTCCATTTCTAAAATCTTTAAAAGACATCTTCAATGTGTTTTGTGGAAAACTAGAAGAGGGGTTGAATAGTTTACCGCTTTTTAATTTAAGGTTTATGTTTGTTTGTAAACTTAGATTTGACTTTTTGTGAATTCAATGCTTGCACAATATGAACAATATAAGTATATGAAATAATAAAGTAAGATAAGAGATAAGAGTAAGAACAATCAAACCACAATGCGAGGATTTATAGTGGTTCGGTAACAAAGCACCTCTTCGCCCTACTCCACTCCCTGAGCACCTAACTCGATATTTTTCTTCACTATGTCAACAAACTCTCTTATGGCGGAGAAAACCATACACAACGTTTCTTACACCGATTTACGACACAAAGGTAAATGTCGAGTTCTAATCTTAGCTAGAACCAATCTAACACAACAGAACTTCACGACTTGGTCACGACTTCACAACTTCACAACTTCTTTACAACTTCACACCTTCTTCACAACTTCACAACTTCTTCACAACTTCACACCTTCTTCCCAACTTCACAACTTCTTCACAACTTCACAACTTCAAAACATCACTTCACCACACTATTTATATCACAACTATCTAACACTACTTGGTAAGACCACCACGATCTAACTATACTTACAAAGATCGCCAAGATCTAACTACTACACACAACTTACAAGATATACAATTGATTTACAAATATGTGATATAAATGCAACAATATTGCTATGCATACTAAGGTGTAATACTTCACTTGATGATGGAAGTGTTCTTCTCTTGCACTTGAGGAATAGAGCTTGGATCACTTGGAAACAAAGCTTTATGATTAAATGATTAACGGATTTAGAGAGATGTGTAGGCTGTTTTAGAACAGAAAGAATGAGTGCAAAAGGTAAGAAAAATGTTGGGGAATAGTCCAGTATTTATATGGGGTGGGGGGGGGGGGGTTGGGGAAGGAGTGGGGACATGCTGGAGAGTAGGGATCCTATGGCCGATCCCCTGTAAAAAGGTGTCGCCCCCTTATAAATATGGGGGTCGCCTATGTTATTTAAGGGGGCCGCCCATTTTTAGACGCTCCCCTTTTTGTCCTATTCAGGGGAGGTGTTTACTGGACTTTTTCTAGCCGTTTTAGGTTTGAAATTTTGAAATTCAAAATGTTTATTTTGAATAAAACATTTCTTTTAAATGTAGAAAATGTTTTGTGATGTTTATAAAAATGTTTACAATATTTTATAAAAGTTTGAGGTTGAATAAAAATTTCCTTTGATCATAAAATGCATTAAGCATTTATTTATTCATACCTTTAAGTGATGTAAATGTTGAAATGAGAATTTACTCCTAATTACTTGTTTACGTTTAATTTTACGTTGAACGTTTTTATATTTTGTGATTATCAAAACGTAAAGATGTGGAAAAAATTTATTAATGTTTTTAGGCATTATATTTTATCAACAATCTCCCCCTTTTTAATGATTACAAAATTTAAACTCATTAAATGTAAAATTATTTTTAAACAAGTATTTACTGAGTTTCATGCCATTTCTCCCCCTTTTTGTAGAATCAAAAAGGCATCGTCGAGGATTGCTAGTAAAATCGACTGAATAAGTGCTCCCCTTTGATGAGTGCTCCCCCTCGTTCGAGGGTACCAAGGAATCGAGCTATGGTTTCTTGGCTACAAAATAGGTTAGAACAATACAAATATTTCTAACATGTAGCAAGGACGAAGGAAAAATACGACAAGTGCAAGCAAACATCAAAGCAAAAGATACTTTATTCATTTAAGACAATGTGTGTGAATAACACACAAGCATGCATAAATAGAAAAACAAATATACTTTAGAAGCATATTAATACATAGAAAAAAAAATCCTAAATAGCTATAGAATGATTTTGACTTGCTTGTGATACAAAAGAATTTGACGATTATTTGAAGGCATATTATGATATTAGTTGTTTGTTGATGGAGAGTTTGGAGCGGAGGCGGTTGTGGAAGGGTGATCTCTTTGAACCCTAGGTGGTGGATGAGGTCGAGTGAGGAGGAATTCAATTCAATTGATATCCTCACTTAAAGCAAGGAATTATTTTTGGGTGAAGATGCAACAAGGGAAATACCCAACATGGGTTTCAACTTGGTTGATGTTGAGGGTGTGTGGTAAGTTTGGAGAGTAAGGTGATGAGGGAATGTTGTTTTGATGTTGAGTGAGATGCATGGCTAAGAGGTTTAAATAGGATCTTGTAGTTGATTATATGACATCAACTAGGCTTTTCTCTACTTGGAGTAATGAGGTGGTGTCGTGTTGAGTTTGGTTCACTTGATGTGGAGGCATGAGTGTGAGTATTTGTGAATGATGGTGAGATGGGAAATGAAGGATGTGAGATAACTTGTGGTGATGTGGGAGTGTCCTTAATGTAAGGATTTGGTAATGCTTGATTAGGGTGATTGTTTTCTTAAGATGGTTCATGATGAGGAGTGAGTGGTTTTGGCATTGGTGTAGGTGAATTTACATTGAGCTAATTAGATGTGTTACAAATGGGTTTTATTTTCTTCCATCCATAATGGGCTTCAAACGCTTATTTTGCTACCCTTATGGTTTGGACATTGGTTTGTTAGGAGATGTCATTGGTGAGGATGATTATGACGATGATGGTTGAGGATGTATTTATAGTGGAGGAAATGTTTAAATTAGAAAGAATGAACATTTAAAGGATCAAATTCAAGAAATGTAGGTAAATTTAGGGAAACAATAGCTAAGTCTAGAGGGTATTTGGTCAAAGAGGGGTGAAAATACTGTTTTACCCGTGACTGTCTAGGCCGGTCTCCTTAATTAGGGGTTGGTCTCCTTAAAGATAAGGGGATCGCCCTTTATGAATTAACGGATGCTAAACATTATCAAGCAAAAAGTCCTTTGCCTTAACGGCTGAGTTTCTCAAACAAAAGATAGTGGTTGAAAAAGAAGATTTATATGAAAACTTTCAAACAATTCTACAACTTGAAAAACATTGCATTTCACTTGAAATTTCAATGAAATAAAAGGAAGAAAGTTTTCAAAGTAACAAACCATGTAAAAACCAGGAGACGCTCCGAGTTTTGTAATACTATGAGATAAAATGATTTGCAAGCCACTACATGCCAAAACCACACTAATTTGCAACTTAAAGAATCAAATTAAAAGTTGGTGAAGGAAGAAAGTAATGAAGCCAAAGGTAAACATACATTGAATGTTTTGGAAATCAATAAACAATGAACTTGAAAGTAGTGTGCGTAAATTACTTGCAGAGAAATGAGAAAGTTAAGTAAGAAAAATTAGCATTAAAACAGACTTAAAAGAACATTTAAGATTCAAGTCAAAAAGACACGAATTCAGACGAAAGATCAAATGCTCACATGCAGTGCTCAAGTAAATAGTAAAAAACTGTTGAAAATGATGATTAAAAAGCTCAGATTCAGGAAAATTTTTTGCGAATGTAGCATTGAAAAAACGAATTAAGAAAGTTTAAAAGGAAAATGCGTGGATACTAAGTTTGGCAAAACCATCAATCTTGGGGAAACCAGTTTTACAACCACCCAGAAATCAATCAGTTGTTAGACAACCGACACGCATTGATTTGAACGATCCTACCTTTTCAAAACCAACGGTTTGCCTCTAAGTTGTTGGAATAACGATTTGTCAAAAACCAGTCTGTTAAAACCAATTGGTTAGGCTCATAGATCGTTTTATGCCCAACGCAAGGATACATAAACATTGATCACGCAGCGGAATAACAAATAAGAACAACAATGTTATAAACAAGGTTTTTATTCATAAACTATTATACTACAAAACTATTCGACTTTAATCGAGTCACTATGAACTATTAACATAAACTAATAAGCTAACTATTAGACTACTCATTGGAGAGACTAACTATGATGATGCAAAAACTAACATGACCATTAAACCTCCTTTTATAGTATATAGGAGTCAAGGTTTACATGGACACTAATAAGATAATAATGATTAAAAATCATTTAGTATTACATTCTTTGACCAAATTATTATCTTTGACCAATCAATTAGTATTCTTTGACCAAATCATTATCTTTGACCAATTATTCAATCATTATCTTTGACCAAATCTTTCAATTCTTATCTTTTGTAGTATTCTTTGACTACAACTTTGGTCCTTTATGTTTCCATCTTGTTTCATTCGTGTTTTGTCTTATCAACTGAAAATATAATTCCCAACAATCTTCCCCTAGTTGATAATGACAAAACCCAATAAGCACGAACTTCCCCTGAAGTTAATATACGAATGAAACTTCTTCCCCTTTTTGTTATAATCAAGTAGGGGTCTTCAGTAGATATGCAACCTGCAGATGGTTAAACATTTAATCAATAAGCTTCCCCTGAAAGTATGCTAACCATCTCTTGAATCTCGAACTCAGTAGGCTCTATGTAGTGATCACTGATGAAGAAAACAGAGTATAACGAATTTAATGAAGAAGTTTGAATCTATCCAAGCTGTGCCTTATATTCATTGTACTCTCCACTGACGTTGAACTCATACTCCTAATGTATAGAGCAGACGCGCAATCCTCTTTGACAAAAACACACATTCTCTATAAGAGACACTAGAGCACAATAACGTAACACCTTCAAGTGATAGCAAATTGAGCATTAATCACCGCCAAAGTTTTATAAATCACACACCTTTGCTAGATACCGTCCAAGTCTTTACGCACCATTACAAACAAAACAAGTTACCTCCAAATGTTGTACTCATTTTGAGATATATAAAACAACCAACCTGTGAAACCCAACTACACATCAATAAGCCAGATAATCAATTTTTCTTCTAAATCACCCTCTTCAAAATCTAAAATGACCCCATAAATCAATAAGAATAAACTGTTGTGAATAACAGTTCCATCCGAGATCCAAATCCATCCGAAAACTAAGTAGATATATACCTTGTAGATCCTAGATATCAAGAGCAACCCGCTCTGATACCAATTGTTAAAACCTTAATTGTAGGCTTCATAGATCGTTTTGCCCATCTAGGATATCATAACATTGATCACGCAGCGGAATAGCAAATAAGAACAACAATTTATGAACAATGTTTTTATTCATAAACTAATATACTATAAACTATTCGAAACTTATTATTCATTCCGACTATACTATTACATAAACTAATAAGCTAACTATTAGACTCTCATTGGAGAGATCTAACTATGATGGATAATCAATACTACATACCTTAGACCTCCTTTTATAGTATAAGGAGTCAAGGTTTACATGGAAACTAATAATTGATAATGAATGATAGAAATCATTAATTAGTCTTTGACCAAATTATTATCTTTGACCAATCAATTAGTATTCTTTGACCAAATCATTATCTTTGACCAATTATTCAATCATTATCTTTGACCAAATCTTTTAATTCTTATCTTTTGTAGTATTCTTTGACTACAACTTTGGTCCTTCATGTTTCCATCTTGTTTCATTCGTGTTTTGTCTTATCAACTGAAAATATAATTCCCAACACAGTCACTCCTCATTATTTGCCTAAAGTTCGAGAATATATGCTTGCAAAACCTCATCACGTGATTGCACCTGGCTCATTTAGGAATAGTCAAGAAGAACCGTATGGTTCAAATGATATGGCTCATAATCACTATCTAGAAGAAGCTAGAAAAAAGATACAAGAAAGAAATAGGAATTCAAAACCTAGTGTGATGCATACTACTAGTCTACAAAACACTACTAATGGTAGCAAACTAAATCCTAGGAGTAACAATCAAATATCTAGGAGTTTGCCTGTATCTAAGAGTAGTTGTGGAATGTCAAATGATGTGTCGCTAGTAGATCACTCTTAGAATTCTAGTTCTTTTTTTTCTGACTCAAACACTTTGTATGCTCAATCGTGTCATAAATGTGTCTTAATGCCAAGTCATGATAATAGTATAACAAAATCCTGAGAAGAGGTGATTCTAGTGCTAAGGATACAATCCCTAAGACTAGAAACAACACCAAACCTTTTGAACAAAGAGTCATACACAGAAACCCTAGTAGGCAGATTGCAAGTATAGGACAAAGGTTTTCTCCCAAGAAGTCTTCCGCTGTGCATGAGAAACTAAACACTCCTAGATCTTGTCTTAGGTGGAAACCGACAGGTAGAATTTTCAAGATTGTTGGTCTTAGGTGGATACCTACTAGAAAGATGTTCACCGATAACACAACCAAAGTTGACAGTGAACCTCCAAATGGTTCAAATGATGATATCACTAACCCATATGAATGCGATCAACTCCTTAATGTCCAGTGCAGGGTCCTACTAAACTTAAGTGCAGGTACAATCTTGTAATCTTATAAAGGAAGGAAACTCCAAAGTTTGGTTGGCGAAAAGACTGAGTATCTCATAAACCAGTGGTTCAAGGGATTCAAATCTGATGCACATAAATAAATGACGTTTAAACAAAACGTTCAAGCCACGTTCTTTCAAAGTTTAATGCGTCTGCAGAAAAGCACTTTAGGCCTCCGTATCCTTAAATATAGAAAGGTTAAACTTCAGTTCGCTTTATCTTTAAAAGAAAGAAAATCTTCTTGTTTTTTACCATTTTCTTATCAACATGACTCATGCTTGTTCCATCTCGTTCCTGTTAACAAGTGTCACCGGACCTTGGACAGTATCGTTATTCACATTGTTCAAGCTCAAAAATGGCAACCACATATGCAATTTTGAGGGGGAGAAGTGTGAAGTAACTACATGTTGATTAATGTTTGAAATGGTCCATTCAACACCTAACACATCAGTCCGGACTCGTTCATCAAGCTATGATGCATGACCTATATTAAGAGGCTCGTACCATAACCACCTTCTCCCAACACTAATGTTCCACCAACAAAGAATGACAGGTGATACGTTATTTTGCCCGAATGTTTGATGAGTATCTTTAATCCATCACCAAGTGTTTTGCCAACCTGTTCTGAAGTTGATTTTCAAGATAAACCTTCTACAATTATCTCACAAACCATTAAAGAAGACACAAACTTATGTCATTCCTACTAGTGTTTAAGAAGATAATCATGGTATTATTGCACACATGGATAATGATCGTGTATTTTTGGTCTTCAATTCAAAACCTAGTTCCTGAATAATCCTCTCCCGAATTGTTATCCCGAACCTACATACATATCAGTAAAACAACCACAGGAAGAGAACACATCGAAAAATAGACCTACACGGACAGCCGCTTTGACAAGATTACTGGTGAACCTTCAACCGTATCCACAAGACCTCCTACTACAAACCAAAGCCATGTTCTAGCAACTATGATTCTCTCCTTCTCAAGTGAACACAAAAGTTTATAAAGATGCAATAAACCAAATCATGTTGGTTTGGGGGTATGCCATGAAGAGCTCCATAAGTTTGAACAGTTGGAAAAAATTAGGAAGCTAGTACCACCATCGTCCAGATCAAAGCGGAAGATTTTAACTTGAAGTGGATTATAATGTAAAATTAAGATGAACAGGGAAGGTGTATCAGAAAAACAAGGCAATATCACGGAGCACAAGGAAAATAGAGTGGTTGATGCCTTATTACTTCGTCGGATATAACAGAATTATCATCCCCTCCCCCCCCACCGCTTGCAGATATCTTCTACCAAACCATAGGACAAGAAAAAACTTGAATACTCATGAAAAAGTTGAATACAAAGCATTGTCTCCAGAAACGATGAAAAAAGCTTGAGGACGCAACTGAAACAGTAATGGTGGAAAACACTTCATGTACATAAATGGGAGTTAAATATAATAAAAACCAGAAAACACAAAAAGACTTTCATTTTTTTATAAAACTTTTCAAAAACAAAAATACAAAAATATAAAACCTAGAAAATACCAAAAAATACAAAATCATATTTTTCATGACATGTCTTCTGGCCTCGATAATATTTATACGGCGTTAGAATGCCATTCATAAATGACACGGTGCTAGGAAAATATAAAGTTTCTAACAGAATTACAAATGGTTTTTTAAAACATGATCAAAAATGGCTTGCAGATATTTCAGACTTGCACCCGGTTTTCAAAATTAGGAAAGCACTTCGCCAAAAGACGGCTGTTCCTAACAACGGGTGATTAAGTCCTCCCGGGCATGGATTATTTCATATCCGTGCTCACTCGATCATAATGTACGCTTCAGTGTCATTATTTCTTGATCAAGAAGTAAATCTTACTATTATATGCCAAATAATTTTCCCGTCTATGATTTCTTCTTAAAATTACTTGTGTTTAACCATGGTGGAAAGATGTTGTCCTTTCAAAACTAAATCAGATCGTTCAATCTAAGTCTCTCATCAAAAAAAGATTTAAAAGAATTTCCTATCACATCCAAACAAGTCCCTACAGCTCTTTAAATAGAAAACGGGACATTATTTGAGGGGGAGAAATGTGCTAATAATTCTTTCAAAACGATCTTTCTGAATAATCAAGGAGTAAACGGAAAAGGTTTGACAATAACTGATCATGATTTAAAGGGGAGTTAATTAATTTTAACTCATTTTAGACTTAATGTTAGTCTTCAACTTTTTGGACGTATAATGAAACATATGCCAATAAAGGTAACATGCTCTATCGTTAAAACGTGCATCAGAAAGGTCCTAGATTGCCATTAGTATAAGTTTTATAACCCGAACAATTTTTTCTCAAAAATATTGATTTCATAAATCAAGTTCGGGTTAACCATTTGAAAAGTGTTCTAATCAAATCAGAATCAATTTTGACACTACAAACAGATTTTCAAGAAATCTCGACCACTCGAATAAATACAATAGATCTTTAAATATAATACGGGTCTTTGTTCGAGGGGGAGAAAGTGTTTTGATTATCTCCAACATGTCACGGTATTATATGGAAAAAAATTTAACTTAACGGATAATAATTTGAGGGGTATTTTTAACTCCAGAGGTTCATTAGTCATAAGTTGTTAACTTTAGAGCATAAATAAAAATTTCAAGATTAGTGGGCTTATGGCTGTATATCTACATTCGATCAATATTGCCAACACCTATCATGTTTTAAAATGCTTAGTTTTTTGGAATAATTATGTAGTATTAGAAGCACTTGAAGTTGAAGATACGTTTTGATTCGATTAGTAATTTCGTCTATCAGTTTAATCACTATAGCTTATTTGCGAAGGAGAAGAAATATATTGACAAAAAGAGATACACATAGTATATAATTAGATGAATTCCTTAGATAGTCATTACCATATAAGAGAGAAATTCAGACATAACGGTACATAATTGAACTTTAGATTTTATGGTTTCGAATTATATTGTGTACTTCGAGATATTTGAATGTTTCTTCTCAAGAAAGGATGCTGGTTTGGGGAAGCTAAGACAACTTCCATCAGGAGAGTATCGAGACGGACTACAGATTGCTAACATGGACATAATGACTATGCCACTTTTAGTTTGAACATCTCAGGTCCTGTCTCATACACAATCTTGTACATCAAAAATTAAGTGTGAAATCATGATATGTGTCGTTTTAATGAATTATTTCATGAGTTTCTTGTTAAACTCCAAATAATTTTATAATAACTCACATACCAGACAACAAACATAATCCTACATAAATAAAGGGAGCATATATAGGTATCCAATATCATGATTGTAATTAATCAACCACATTTTCTCCCAAATTTTCTAACATAATTAAATCAATTGTAGATCCTAAATCTCAAAGGTTTTTGAAATTTTGATCAGGGTAGAGAATGTGATTAAATATTAAAATCTGATAAAAATGGTGATCTATTAAGACCAAGCAAGTACTCCTTCCTCCATGTGGCCAAACAAATTCCAATTCGAACGCCATGATGAGGGGAGCAGGAATCATGAAATCAAAACCAAACGAGGTACTAATGCTTTGATGTTTACATCACCCGTACATTGATTGATTTTCAAATGGTTTTATGGCGAAGACAACTGTGGAAATACCAAAGACCGACCCTGTAATTACTTTATCAGAGTTATAAGGATGGTAAGGTTAGGTATGAGTTCCCACGATCCCGCCAGAGCCAGAGGGATCTACCCAGGGACAATTCACTAGTTAGTGTAGAAGTCCTTAGGAAAATGATAACAAAAAGGAGTAATGCAGAATAAGGAATAGTGCGGACTGAGATTAGCTAGTACTGGAACATACCCAACAAGTACTATGTAAAGAAGTCGTCGGTAAGCACGAAAGGGTTGAAGATGTAAAAGAAATGTTAAGTAATAACGGGTTGAAAAGAAAGCAGCCTCCTTAACATTAGGCAGAAACCGGGTCAATACATATGCTATCAGAATCACAATGGTTGATTGGCTGACATTGAAGGACAAGATCAATGGACCCAGTGATACGCCTGCATAATCCTCCGTAGCACTCAAGATCCATACAAGGATTCTGTTTCATTTCTCAACGAGATCATACTTTCTATCGTCTCTTTCACTCCGTAGTTTAGATGAAAAAAAAAGGCGGGCAGTCTGCTCAAGCTTCCGACAACTAAAACCAAGATGCAACTTATGAATGTCTAGAGCCATGAGATCATCCATAAATCTCGTTAGGACACTAATACAAACTATGCTTGCTCATCACACAGTGTGATAACAAGTAAAGATCTTAAGAGTCCTACGCATTATCCTCGTGGTATTGCCAAAACATCTGAGTGATACGAAAGTACTCACAATGAAGATGGAAATCCTTCTAGAGCCAATATCAAACAAGCTCTTGGTAGGTGACATGTGAGATCCTCTTAAGGATCAAGCTTGTGACAACTGGAAAGAAACGATGGTGCGATTCTTTATGAATCAAACTTGTTCCAGGCAGTGAATTGACGAGTAGTTTTTGAAAAACCGTTCGATGTGCTCAACAACTAAACTTTCAAGCACATTGACTGTGTATATTTTTCAAAACAAAAGTGTTTCTGATGAAAATTGATTTTTATATATGATAAAACTTTCGATGTGTCACAAAAACTCTTTTCTGAGTGACACTCGACTGATTTTCAAATCAATTTCTCATTAATCAGTGGGTATTAATCCACTGGTTCACTCATTCCGTGCTTTGTCTACTTTGAGACGCTCCGGTTTAAGAACGGCTAGCGCAGCTGTGAAACCCTGTCAAGGAGATTCTTCGGAATTCTACCTGATCACAGGCAGTATTTATACTGATTAACGGGGAACTGTGGTTCTTGAAACCTTATTCAACGAAAGTGAACAAAGACACTTTCGTGTGTTTATTATCAACGTATACTTGCAGGAATTCCGATGGTAGCATCTGCTGGCCAGAGACATGTCAATTCACAACCCCATGCTCACACTCTAGATTTCTAATCAAAGACATCATGATAGCTGAAAGACATACAACATAGCTTCTGTAACTCTGATGCTCGCTATCATGATCCAAAAAGGTGTGAGCATGTCGATCCGAAGGTCACAACATCACATGGAGGCAATACTTCACAACAAGGATGATTAAGAGAATTACATGTATGATGAATCTCCAAGAAGAGCTCAAAGATCACACAAGTCAAAGGAAACTATGCTCAAGATCACTACATGCCGTACAAAGATAGTACTTGAATATCAAAGACTACGAGCTAGAGTCAATGATCAACACATAGAATGCTATAATTCAAATTGTAATTGTAATTGTAATTTCTAGGGTGACCATCCCTAGGGGTTAGATTTTTAGTTAAAAAAAGACACGGTCACGTCCCATGTATTTTCCATGTATACATAGCTCAGTAGTTTTGTTAGTAATAGTATGATCACATTAGTGGTGTTGGGTCTGGTCTTATCACCATAAGCCCACACCATATCCCGTTTCATAGGCATTTTGTAAGACATATTTAAACCCTCTCCACACATGGAGAGGGTGTTGGAAGAAATCATTTAACACACACATCAAAGTGTGTTTTTCCTTATTCTCTCCATCCATCTCTCTCTCTCTCTCTCTAACTTTCTCTCTCTAAGATCATAAGTGTGTGAAATTAGGAACCTACAATATGACAAGTTGTAGTATAAAACTATTTCACATAATTTTGGCATATAATCATATATGAATTGAAGACCAAAAGAGTGAAGATCATATAAAATAGTAACTAGAATCTAATGCACAATGAATTTTTCATGACAAAGGGTTAAGTTAAAAAACAAATGAACCAAACTTTATTGATGCAAATACTATGTGTGCCTAAGTGCAACAAATGTGGTGTATCGATTATATTCGAAACTAAGAGACATGAAAACCTAAGAAATAATCCAAAAACTCCTTGATTTAATTTTTGCTCAAAAGATTGTCGAAAATATATATTATTATATACTTTTGACAACAAGTAAGAGAACATTATGCATATGTGAAAAATGTTTTTAGCATATCTCAACAATATATGAAAATTGATTTTTATGTGCTCCTAGTTATGAGAAGGACTTTTTAGAAAATAATAGATTGGGACTATTGTGTATATGTATAATGAGATATGCATTTAGATAGAAGAGTGTCTAAAAGTTTGCTTATGGAGTTTTCTCAATCTTGTATTTTTGTGTAAAATAGAAACCTAAACACAAAAAAAATTAGTCAGTTAGGTGGGTGGTCCCCTTAAAGTCTAGGTGGTCCCCTTAAAATTAAGGGGGCGCCCTTTATGAATTAAGAGGGCCGCCACCTGTTGAGAAAAATTTTCTCAGATTTTTGACAAACAATTTATTGAGGATTATCATTTCTTTATTATGCCAAAAACTTAATCAATTTGTTCCATCATTCCTAGACCTAGACGTAAGTAGTTAAATGGCTCACGTTTAAGTGGTTTAGTTAAAATATCGGCTATGTTGTCTTCTGATGAGACCTTTTCTTTAGTGCTATTCCATTTTTTGAACATTATCGCGAAGGAAGTGATGGCGAATTTCAATGTGTTTTGTTCGTGAGTGTTGAACGGGATTCTTACTTAAGTCTATAGCCCCTTTGTTATCACACATTATTGGAATGTCGTCTAACCTAACGCCATAGTCTACGAGAGCTTGTTTCATCCATAGGGCTTGTTGACATGCCTTTCCGGCGCTTACATATTCCGCTTCGGTTGTGGAGATGGCAAGAGCGTTGCTTCTTCGATAAAACAGATGTTAGACAACATCCCATAAACGTGCAAACACCACTAGTGCTCTTGCGATCTATGTAATCTCCCGCATGATCCGAATCCGCATACACTATTGTTTCTATGCCGGATCCCTTAGGATACCATAATCCTAAATGCGTAGTGCCTTTAATGTATCAGAAGATACGTTTAACCGCTTCTAGGTGAGAGGTTTTGGGATCCTCTTGAAAGCGTTGCACAAGCAAACACTAAACATGATATCAGGTCTACTTGCCGTTAAGTATAATAAACTACCTATCATGCCTCTATATTTGGTATTATCTACGGACTCACCTTCTTCGTCTCTCGTGAGTTTGGTTTCTGTAGACATAGGGGTTTTCATTGGCTTAGAGTCTTCTAGTCCAAATTTCTTAAGCATTTCCTTAATATATTTTGATTGATTAAAAAATATTCCATCATCTAATTGTTTTATTTGTAATCCTAAGAAAAAAATTTAGTTCCCCCATCATACTCATTTCAAACTCATCATGCATGATCTTGGCAAAGTCATCACACATTTCTTGACAAGTTGATCCGAATATAATGTCATCAACATATATTTGGACAATAATGAGGTTGGAGTCTTTCTTGAAGAAACATGTAATCTAATGATCTACCAAGAACAAGAGAGAGAGAGATATGGGTTGTGATGTTTAGTGAGAGAAAGTATATGG